>JAGTXR010000359.1:0-259363 GCA_022606575.1 Glossosoma conforme | reverse complement strand
TCAGAAATCAGTTATCAGTGTGCTCTGTTTTGCCCAACACATCTTTGATAAGTTGTGCTCGCGTTTTGACTTTTTGAAATTTGCTTTGGGGAATCAAGTAATTTGAAATCGAGAGAAAGGTTCGGAACGAATTAAACCCGTATGCCGGGTACCACTGTATACACAATTTAATTAGTAGTGTTAAAATAATTAAATTAAACAGTAATATTGTATAAAAAATTATTTATTTAGTTTCTTCTCGTCGATACATGGAAGTTTGATTTTGTGACAATAATGCCATGTTATTTGTAGGTCAACCATGATTTACTTATGACAGGGTTTTTGTTGTTACAAGTCAACTATTTGCATTGAGTCTCCTAATGCTTGTTCTGGTGTGAGGTCATTGACACTAAATGTGTCAATAAATTTACAGGGCCACACTTTTATGTAAATACTTCAATAATGAATTAAGATGTAAAAATATTTTGTAATGTTATTGAAGGAAATAAATAAATAATTGTCTAATTGTCTAATTAATTAAAAATTAATGACTCAATCGAGGGCTGGTTGCTAAATACTGAAGGAATCTTTCATTTAATTCACCTGTTCTTAAAACCTTCCCATTCAATTTCATTCGTCATTCGACCATTACAGAGTGCAGACGTGCTTTACAGTGGCTCCAATAAATTCAGATAGTGGCGTGTGTGCAACAATAATAATAATAAAAAACTGATTTATAATAATTTCTAGTGAACATCAAAGTGTGATTAAATGAATCAAGATAGAATGCGATGGAGATGGAAGAATTAATAATTAATACTAAAAGAGCTGATCAATAAGATCACCTCAGCAAAAGATAATAAATTAAAAATTCAACTGGAAAAAAATATTCAAGAAATTGAAGAAATTACAAAAATCAAAAAATTGACTTACAAGGAAAATAATTGATTTACAAAACGAATTAATTAATAACAACAAGAAACAAATGAAAAGATTGAAGAAATTATCTCTAAATCGAACATATCTTATGCAACAATCACAAAGAGTTCACCAAAGAACCAACTAAATTTACAACGAAACAAGACTCAAAACACGCCCAATCATAATAGAGTCAAAAAGAATGCTAGTGCTGAAATAGTTAAAACTAAAATAGCAAAAATGTGAACCTAAACAAAATGAAAATGGGAATAATAAGTTTCAAAAAAATCGGAGAAAAAAAAGAGTCTAATAATCTGCGCAACAAAAAAGAGGATGCTAATTTACTGTGCAATGAAATAAATAAGAGAATCGGAGACGAGGTTACCGCTGAAGAAATTAAAAGAAACAACCAAACTTAATTATTAAGAGACTACAAAAAGGCATTACTGAAGAAGAATTAATCAGTAACATAGTCAACCAAAACGGACTAAATGAAGAGGACGAGACTAAAATTAAATTAATCAAAGAAATTAAAATCAAGAAAAGCAACGATGGAAAAGAGTGGGATACCACAAACTATATCATACAGACAACTCCTTCGATTAGAAGACATCTGATAGAAAGAAAAAAAATCAACATTGGATACAACAGTCAACATTGAGGACTGCAACCCACTAATGCAGTGTTACCATTGTCAAAATTTGGACACACAGCACTACGATGTCTGGCCAAGGATCAACCACCAACCTGCTTGCACTGTTCACAAAATCACAACCACATAAACTGTAAATATAAAGAGACACCAATTGTACCAATTCAAACAAATTTCACAAATCAAATATACCCACTAACCACAACCCCAATAGCCACCAGTGCATGATCAGAGAGAAAATGCTTAAAATCGCAAACAGCCGGATTGATTTCGGTTGAATTCTGTATTTATTATCGAGGTTAATTATTCAAAGTATACCTACATCATTTACAATTCCTGTACTGTATTTACTATCGAGGTTAATAATTTAAAGCATACCTACATCATCTACAATTTATGTAATGTATTTACTATCGAGGTTAATAATATAAAGTATACCTACATCATTTACAATTTCAAAATTAATGCTTACCAACGAATGACTTTACATGCAACAATATTAACAATAAAATTCAAATAAAAGAACTCATACATGACTCGATCAAAAGATCTCAACCAATTAGTACAAAATTTTGAAAACACAATTACAACTTACCATATGAATAGATTTTAATGATATTATTTCATATTCTAAAAAATGTATATATGCAACACTTGAATCAAGGATGAATCCCACGTCACACACAAGATCTACCTTTAAGTGGCGTGGAAAGCGAATTCTCCAAAAAAAAAAAAAAACAACAATAAAAAAAAAAAATGAATGTAATACTGTCAATTAAATCTTTTAATGTATCCTATTATATTTGATTAAATAAAAAAAAAAAAAAAAAAAAAAAAATTAATTACCATTTACTAATAAATGGAATAGTGCATGTAAAGATTTATTACTTAGAAATTGCAAAACAATATATCTTTTTTTTAAATATGGCAACACTTATTTACTTAATATTAGTGTTAAAAAACATTAATTTTTATGATGTTTCTACAGTGTGAAATATAATAACGAAACTTAATCAATGATGTTATCCAACTATTTGATATTCATAACAATCATCAGATATGTTACTTTTAATTTTAGTCATCATAGTTTAGCACATAGGTTCCCAAACTTATTTCACTCGTGGACCCCTTGACACGATTTTCGGTTATCCGTGGACCCCCTGATCATCATCATCATCATCATCATCATCAGCCTGTGTCCGTCCACTGTTGAACGTAGGCCTCCCGCATGAGTAGGCCTCCCGCATGAGTTAGGCCTCCCGCATGAGTTAGGCCTTCCCCTGATGATATTGTGGCTTTTCGGTTGAGCCGTGTGTGTTGAACTTCTTTCAACCACCATACCAGGGGTCTTCTTCAGGATTAATAATTTATTTAGTTTTAAGTTGGTTTATTCAGATTATACATTTTTCTTATCTTTAAAAATATATATAATCTGAATAAACCAACTCAAAACTAAATAAATTTCTTAATCCTGAAGACCCTAATGGCGGTCGAAATATTGGTTGAAGAGTTCACCACACACGGCTCAACACAAAAGCCACAATATCACTTCAGGTACATATCCTTGTTCTCATTGTTATGTGACGACGTCAGTTCTGTTTGTTAATAGTTTATAGAACTTTTTTACCTTTTCGATCACTTTTTTTTTATATCAGTGATCGCTTTAATTCGAGGCAGACTATTGAAGTTTACTACTCCATTATATTTGTAACAATTTTGTAAAATTAAAATTGTAACGAACCTTAATCATAATTTACGATCTGTTACAACTAGGCGAAAAATAAATGCATTTAATGGGAGGGATGAACTTGATGATTTGATAATAGTTTTTCAACATTTGGCATCAATTTCGTGAGATTTAATCTCAAATCTCCTCGTTTGATGATATCCAGTTTGTTTCTTTTTTGTTATGAGATTGGCAACTGCACTGAAACCCCTTTCCACTAGGTATGAAGATGGAAATGCAAGTAAAAACTTTCTCGTAATATTCCACAATGCGGGATAAGTGACAGGTATGTCCTTTTGAAGCCAGAATTGCTGATATCCTTTATTAAACTGTGCTTTGAGTTCTTCGTTAGTTGATATTCCGATTATTTCCTCTTGTAATATGACATTTGTTTCTTCAATGTCACCACCATATGGATTTATTATCCACTGTGGTATTACCATAGTCAAAATATCCTCAAACCTTGTTTCAAAGTCTGAATATAGGGCATTTAAATGTTGAACGTAGGTTGAAACATCGTCTTCCTGGCAGCTTATCTGTGACAGATTGGGGAACTGGAAAAATTCGCCCGACCAATATTTTGCTTCCTTAGCTTTATTCTGGCAAGAAACGCTGAAATGATGGACTGTGTTTGAATCAAATTAAGACTGTCACCTTGTAATTGCAAGTTAACCGCATTAAATTTAGCAAAAAAATCTGTTAAATAGGCAATGTCCGTTTTCCACATCATTAAGTTTTCTTTTAAAATTCTATCTTTATCATCCAGAAACTCTAAAATAGTGTCAAAGAGAGCAAAAAATCTTGTCAAGCACAATCCTTTCGACAGCCAGCGCACTTTGGTGTGAAGGAGTAAATGATGAAAGTTCTCATCATTTTCGTCACACAACTGCGCAAATAGCCGCGTATGCAACGCATTGATTCGGATTCGGTTTACAGCATCAATGACTAATTGAAGAGATTCATGCAATCTAATATTCAGATTTTTAGCAACTAAATGTTGTCGATGAATGACACAGTGTATTGCTAACACCTCGGGTACATTTTGTTTTGAATAGCTTATAAAGCCACGATAACGCCCAACCTGACAATATTTGACAAAGGAATTTCTTTTTCTGTGAAGTAATCCTTCAAAACATGAAATATTGATTCGCCTTTAGTGTCGGTTGGCAAAGTTCTCGCAAATAGCAGTTCTTCGTGGATTTTTTGATCCATAATAAAACGAGTATATGCCAATAATAATGCTTTATTATCAGGTAAAGTTGACTCATCCAGCTGTAGAGAGAAATGAGTCGTTTGCAAATAATTGCACAAGCAACTTTCAATATCATAACTCATTTCATCAATACGTCTTTGAACTGTGTTGTTGCTTAAAGGAATTTTGTTAATTATATCAGATGCAGGTTGGTGTAAAACAGTTTTTAGAACCTCTTCGACTGCTGGCAAAATTAACTTTTCTCCGATAGTATGCGGTTTTCCAGATTTTGCTATAAGTAACGATATATTGTACGACGCCCGCAAACCATCATCGTTTCTTTTTGACGTCGAGCCGAACATTTCGTTTAGCGAAGGTACCATCACTTTATTTTTGAGTGTTTGAAAGTATTCCGAATCTTTATCTGTTTTATCAGGGTGACATCTTTTCAGGTGAATCTCGAGCTTGGATGGTTTCATAGATTAATTGGTTAAATCTTTGTTGCATAAAAGGCACAAAGGCAATTGTTTGTTCGACTGTGATGGAATGAAGCCAAACTTCAAATAATCGACATTGTACTGTCTACATTTCTTTTTAGATTCGGCCATGTTTAGTATCAGTTATCTGTTGACAAAATAATTATATATACAAATTAGACATAGCAATAATAAAATCATTTTAAATATACGGAAATATTATAATATCGATTGTTTAAAAGTTAACTATTGAGGAGTGTGTGTATATTTGAATATTAAACTTACATTACGAGAGTTGATGGAAGACTGGGGGCGGGGCAGGGGAAACTGCTCACGTCTTATTAGTCGATCTTATATATATACGATCCTATAACCCAAAGTACAATGGAAAAGCTTTGTGGCTTAGTATCGCAAAATATAAGTATACTTATATTTATCAACTTGTAAAGAACAGAATAACAAGAGCGAGTTATAGGTCAATACAGTAGGTATTAAAGATATATTCTGTGTCCCAATTGTAAGCTACCCTTGTTTATATACCCATGGACCAAATAACGTCAGTCTCGCCTTTCTTGATTTTGGCGACAGGCACATTTTTATTGTTTCCTGACCTAAATAGAATTTCAGAAAAGGGCAACTTTTATTTATTTATTGTTGTACAATAGCCAAGCTATCTCGTAAAAACATACGTGATAATCGTGTGAACACATAGTGCAGTGTGGTAATTAGAGATACTCATAATACTTTATTGCATTTTTATGAGGGTGTTATTTAAAAAGAGAGATGTACCCTATTGTATTAGTGTTCTCCTCTAAGGCTCCAGAAGAAATCGCACTTCAAGTTCGTGTCAGAACATTAAAGCTGCGGATTATAATTTAATAGTATTTGAAAAAAATGCACTTTACTTATATTTAATTGCTCAAAAACATTTAACTTTTCTCTAGAAGCGAAAACTATAAAGCAATAATAATTAAGTAATTTGTGTTCTTCGGTGTCGGCGAGTAACGAGATCCTGGCCAGATAACAAAATTAGACGGAACCGGTGGTGAGATGCGATTCGCTTTGTAGACCTCCATTTAAATAAGGGTTGGACTCCAACCCGTATTTTAATTATTTTTGTCTCAGGCTAAGAAATTAATTGTATGCACTTTAAAATATTTACATCACACATATATATATTGCTATTTATTGTAACTTCCAAATTAATACTGATGTGTCAAAATTTCTAATAATTTTATATTGAACCCTCCGTGGACCCCCTAACGATGTTCATGGACCCCCAAATCAATTTTAATTTTCCATGGACCCCCTGAATGATCCCATGGACCCCTGGGGGTCCATGTGGACCACTTTGGGAACCACTGGTTTAGCACCTAAAAGTGAGCTAACAATCAAATTATCACCAAATATATTAAAACTATTTATTTCAACAAATATTTCTTATTAAAACATTATTTAAAAAAAAGGAATACTTGTATTGTGGCTTTTGGGTTTAGCCGTGTGTAGCGAACTTCCTTCAACCAATATTTCGACCGCCATTGCAGGGGTCTTATTCAGGATTGATGATTTATTAAGTTTTGAATTGGTTTATTCAGATTATATATTTTTTAATTGATAAAAGGTTGGCGGTTGAATTATTGGTTCAAGAAAGTTCGCCACACACGGCTAAACCCATAAGCCACAATATCAAATCTGGCCGTGAAAACCTAAGAAGGTTTTTAAGGAATACTTAATGTTTTTTTTTTTAATTTTGAAAACAACGGGATGTAGGAATATTAAGCAGATCGCAACCAAAAAAAATATCCCTTCATCGATCCTAAATTACTGTGATTAATTTTTTATATATTTTATTAATTTTTGTAAAATAAAATATGAAATTTTGTACCTGAAAACAATCATGATTCATCTGTAATTGAAAAGTTGCATCTTTGTTTCAGCTATTAGAGAACCGTCAAGATTTGCAGCTCCTGAGGGCTGAATGAAAATGAGCACGCACCGTAGCACAGGTAAACAGTACATCTTATTGTAAACCATTTTATGACCTCCAACGACTCTGTCTGAAACACCAAAAATGTTTCAATTCCTGTTAAAAGTCCTTCATGACTTTTTCGAAGTGTTTTATTTAAAGCTACAATAATATGTGCGAATCTTAAAGTTATACTAATTTTCAAACAATCTTTCGCAACGTACATTCGTATTTTGGAGAAGACGAAGATTGCTACAAAATGGACGCCAAGGTGCAAGGAAATCTTGGGAGATATCTTAATGTAAGTTGTTCAAATGATTTAATCTTCTTCTTTGTTTCAGCGATGTCAAATTACTTCTGCCCCTTATCTGGCAACAACAAAGATTCGGAGACAACATCGCCCTACACCATAGTGATCTCAGATATAGAATAATTATATATATCTTCATTCAAAATAAATAATGTTGGCATTCGTTGGCAATTGTTAATATAAACTGATTATTCAGTCTTGTCCACTCGATTACCTTCAGTCTTAAGTTGATTTAAAAAGGATTTAGTAACCGCTTATTTTTTTAGTTTTACTTTATATTGATGTTGCCATGATCAAGCAGCTAGTTTAATCAAAGAAATAAACGACCCTCCGTTTTTGTAAGGGAAGTAATATTTTAACACATTGTTGTCGGGAGACTTAAAACCATGTTTTTTAGTCTGTTACTCAAATGCGGGAATGTTAGTGATGTTATGTTCTTTATACAACATTTTAATGTTTATGTAAATGTATACGTGTTCGGTTACTGTCATTGATATCTTACAATTCTTTCTATATCTGAACACCCAAAATGTTTTCTCTCAATGAGAAGAAACCTGAAAACAAACATGCATAAAATAATACCCGCCAATAATGTGTTAAGCTTATTTTAATTGTAATAAGACTGCAAGTGACATTAAAGTGAATAAACACATTGATGAATATGTTTAGCTTCTAAAACCAGAAATGGTTTATATTTTATTTCGGAAAAAAACTCTTCTTTATCCCTTATTCCTAGATATTAATATTAATGCAGCTGTCACAAAACAATGACCTGAGGGCCTGTAAGATTTATATCTGATTATCCAGATTTATTTCAGCCCACTTCCTAAAAAGTTTGGTGACCACTGTTTAATTATAATAATTTAATAATTGTACTATTTTTATTTGTATTTATTTCCACACCAAATTTAAATTTTTGCAGGGAGAGAAAGTTCCTTTGTTTAAAACACCCATGCAAAAATTAGTGTTTTTCATTTACATTACTCACTGTAATTAACATAACAATGTTTTTTTTTTTCTTATATTGATTATCAATTTTAGTGCCAAATTTATATTGTAAATAAATTGCTAAATATAATTGTCCTTTTTTAAATATCATTATACTACAACTACATTGAAGTATATGAAGTAGGTAAATTCTAAA
The DNA here is from genome assembly GCA_022606575.1 of Glossosoma conforme. Classification (NCBI taxonomy): domain Eukaryota; kingdom Metazoa; phylum Arthropoda; class Insecta; order Trichoptera; family Glossosomatidae; genus Glossosoma; species Glossosoma conforme. The sequence goes on along the minus strand of JAGTXR010000359.1, from coordinate 251,000 downwards.
TAACTAATTTGACAATTATTAGAGTAAAAAAAAATTCGTCCAATTTTTTTTTACAAATAAAAATCTTCACTTGTGATAAAGCTCTTTGGCACCAAAAAGTTTAATGTGAGAGTTATAATTTATGAAAAATCCTAAGGTTATTAGGTATTTCAACACATTCATGTATAACATTTAACTGTGTGATATTCTTTATCTATTGTTATAATTATAGAATATTATGGTTCAAATTCTATGCTTGAAGTGCTATTTTCCCAAGAGATAACATATATTAGGGTTTTCCAAAAACCCTTATTGGTTAAAACTGATAATATTTTATTAGGAAAATGCTTTACTTGATTTTTTCATGATTTTTTATTTATGTGTTTTTTTATTTTCTTTTATGATTTTAGTTTTGTTTTCTTAAGTTACCACTAGTATTTATTTGGTCACATTATCCTTATCTTAATTGATTTCAAAAATATGAAGCCTGTCCATTACTATGATTTCCCCCATTAGTATCACCCTCGTGGTTTTCACATCTATTGTCATTGAACATAGTTAGTCAAGGAGAAATCTAAGCAGTGTCCTTTCTGTTAGGAGGTAGTCCGTAAAATAAGTTTCCTAATGATTTTTTTTAAATGAAAAAAAATATTATTTGCATTCAATGTTACACATTTACAAATCTTAGGCTACAAGTTGTCTCTATTTTTCTATATAATTTCCATTGAGATTGGTACATTTTTGTATGCAGTATTCTACCTTGTTCATACCTCAAAAAACTGGTTTATTTGTATTTAATGTTACATATTAAGATAGTTCAGACTTACATATTTTTCTATATTATCAGATATGCGCCATAGCACGGAAGAATGGCATGCAAGTGTTTCTAGGAACTACACCAGATGGGGAACCTTATTTTACGGAGTACAACCCTCGTAATTACATTGCATATTTCACTAGTTGGTGCTCTTTTCTTTTTCTTAAGGGGGACAACCACTTTAGGAGGTTGATGATTTTTTTTTTTTTTTGTGATTTTTTAGGGGAAGGAATGATAAAAAGTAATTGTCTTGTAGGTCTGTTATAAACTGCTATACATGATGTTCTGAAATTAAATTTTTTAAACATAAATATACAATTAATAGAGAAAATAATAAAAAATAAAAATAACACAAAAGAATAAGAAGATGACACGTGTCAAAGATCACAGAGATCAAGTAGAAAAATACCATCGACAAAAGAGGAAAAGGATGTAAGAAAAGGATCGAGGTGTGCTGGTAGGCCATTTAGGAGCGACATTGCCGTTGTAGTAAATTGAGTGCTTGAAGCTCCACAAGCATCAACTGGGATCAAAAACAATGGATGGTTACGAGCACGGGTGTACCTATCTGGAACATAGAAGTTAAAACATTCAAGAATCCCAGGGTTGTAAATTGAACCGCGAAGAAGAAGGAATGAATGTTTGAGTGCAGCAATTTTCCTCCGTGACTCTAGCGAATGGAAAGAAAGCATCCCTAGAAGAAAAAGAGTTGGGTAATGTTCGGAATTAAATGAATTGAATGGATAGTTACCGTAAATAGAAAAATAAAGACGTCGGAGAATTTTTTATGAATTTTTTCGAGCATGAAAATGTATTTGAATTTATTGGGATTCCAAACTAAACTCCCATATTCCAGAACAGATAGAACGAGTGAAGAATACAGAGTACGAAAAATTAGAGGGTTATGAAATTGACTAGCCTGGCGGGTGATGAATCCGAGAAGTTTATTGGCGCGTGAAGTTAAATTGATTATGTGAGTATGGAAAGTAAATAATGAATCGTAGGTTATACCTAGATCCTTGACAACTGCTACTCTGTCGAGCAATGTTCCAGATAAGTAGTATTTGGACAGAATAGGATTTTTAGAATGGGAGAAAGAGATAACGTTACATTTTTTGTTACTAAACGAGAGCTTATTTATGGCAACCCAGTTTGATACACTATTAAGGTCAGATTGCAGATTATGCATATCTTCGATGGAGGAAATGGAACTATGTTACTATACTTATGATGTATAGTAACATAGTTTTTACTTGAAACTAATATTCAATAATAAATTAGAAAAAAAATGTGATTTGAATGATTTAAGCAATTTATTTTTGTTTGAAGTCTTAAGTAGTTGCTTAAGTAGAAGTCTTAAGTAATATTTTATCAAATATGTTAATTTCATTATCATTTTTAATTGTTTTTATTTTCACTCAATTGAACATGTGTATATTCTAACAAACCATAATGCTTTATTTAAATATTACAATATCTCCACTCACTGATGGATCTACATTTCTCATCCTATCATGGTAAACAGAGTTAACACATGTAAACAAATGTTACCAATACTTAATAATGTTTTGAAATTATGTGCCATTTCTATTATTAATTGCATTGCAGATTAGATATCGTAAGTTGGTTATAATTTTCTTAAAATTTATATTTAGAATAACGTTTAAAAAAATAATCTTGTTTACTGACTGTAATTGTTAAACAAGAGTAATTGTTCCTTGAAAACTGTTGAGACTGTTAAAAATGTAAATTTACAAACATTTCATTTTAATACATTTTATTTCAATAAAAATGTGTTTAATCATTTTCGATAATTAATAAACCCCTCTTACCAACATTTCCAAATTCACAACTTTAACTTGAGTTTTATTTGAGAGTATCAATTAATAATATTTTATTAGGAAAATGCTTTACTTGATTTTTTCATTATTTTTTATTTAAGTGTTTTTTGATTTTCTTTTATGATTTTAGTTTTAATGTTGTGGCTTATGGGTTGAGCCGTGTGTGGTGAACTTTTTTCAACCAATATTTCGACCGCCATTGCAGGGGTCTTCTTCAGGATTAATAATTTAATTAGTTTTGAGTTGGTTTATTCAAATTATATATTTCCATTATGAGAAATATATAATCTGAATAAACCAACTCAAAAACTAAATAAATATTAATCCTGAAGAAATCTGCAAACGGTCAAATATTGGTTGAAAAAAGTTCACCACTCAACCATAACAAACATCAAATCTGGCCGTGAAAACCTAAGAAGTTATTTGATTTTAGTTTTGTTTTCTTAAATTACCACTAGTATTTATTTGGTCACATTATCCTTATCTTAATTGATTTAAAAAAATATGAAGCCTGTCCATTCCTATGATTTCTCGTGGTTTTCACATCTATTGTCATTGAAAATAGTTAGTCGAGGTGAAATCTAAACAGTGTCCTTTCTGTTAGTAGGAAGTAGTCCTTAAAATAAGTTTCCCAATGATTTTTCTAAAATGAAAAAAAGTGTTATTTGCATTCAATGTTAGATATTTACAAATCTTAGGCTACAAGTGGTCTCTATTTTTCTATATAATCTCCATTTAGATCGATACATTTTTGTATGCGGTATACTACCTTCTTCATACCTCAAAAAACTTGTTTATTTGTATTAAATGTTACATATTAAGAAAGTTTAGGCTTACATATTTTTCTATACAATCAGATATGCCTTTAAAGGAGTTTTCTCAAATGTTATAACCAGTTACAAGCCGCTATACATGATATTCTGAAATAATGGGGTACTATTGGTGTGTGCCCCCTGGGAATTGCAAAATTAACCTGAAAGCAATGTAAAAATTTATTTATGATCTATAGTAACATAGAAACTAATATTCAATAATAAATTAGAAAAAATGTATGATTTGAATGATTTAAGCAATATATTTTTGTTTGAACCATCTAAAGTAGTTGCTCCCCTTAAGTAAGATTTAACATACCTGTTAATTTAATTATCATTTTTAATTGTTTTTATTTTACCTTAACTGAAAAGGGTTGCGGAGGACCGAGAGGAATGGAGATCGAGATGCAAGATTCTGTTGCTGCAAACCAATCCACCGGATTGATACTACGAAGAAGAAGAATTGAATATATGTATATTCTAACAAACCATACTGCTTTACTTAAATATTGCAATATGTCCACCCACTGATGGATCTACATGTCTCATCCCATCATGGTAAAAATAGTAAACATCTGTAAGCAAATGTTACCAATACTTAATAAATATTTGAAACTATGTGCCATTTCTGTTATTAATTACATTGCAGATTATATATCGCAAGTTGGTTCCAATTTTCTTAAAATTTATATTTAGAATAAGGTTTAAAAAAATATTCTTGTTTACTTACTGTAATTGTTAAGCAAGAGTAATTGTTCTTTGAAAACTGTTGAGACTGTTAACTCTTTCCACTCCAATGTCGAGTGTCACTCGACATGCGATGTTTCCACCAGCTCCAATGTCGAGTGTCACTTGACATTGGGCATTTTACGTAAAAAAAAAAATGATTTTTTTTTATTTTACTTTTGTCGATGCACATTTGAAGTAGATACTATTTGTCAAGCTGTGTTAGCATTTTAGAAAGTTCGGACCTTTCAAGGCTACCTGATGTAAACACAAGAATGGTGTATTTCGGCGAATTTTAGCGGGCGGCAGACAAAACAAAACAGCGCCGGGTTTCGTAAACATATATTGTCCGTTTGTGTTATTTTTCAATAAGAAGCGTTAGATTGTTATTTTGAGACATTTATAAGTGATATATTTTTATTTACTTGAATTTACCGTCTAAGAAAAATGTAGGAAATTTAAAACGAAAGCGAATTGTGTTTAAAACTACAGCCGTTAACATAAAGACATTTAATAATGAATTGAAAGTGGTGACGATACGACTATATGAGTGAATTGGACGATGTCATATAACTAGTGAAAGTGAAGCGAGCATTTCTCCAGTTCCGTTATTAGCAAGTAGAGGACTAAGCAGATCAGATCCAGGACCCTCATTTGCAGCTGTTTTCCAGATTACGATCAATCTACATGGGTGGATGTTACTTATGAGGATAATTACTTCCCAAATATTGATATTACTACTGGACATAGAGAACCAGGACCCCAAGTTGCAGCATCTTGTACAACACCTCTACAATTTTTTAAATTATTTTTTACGGACGAACTAATACGTAAAATTACATCTGAGACAAATAAGTATGCTGCTAATACTATTGCAACTAAAAAATTATCCAAACATTCCGTTTGGAGAACATGGATTGATGTAACCGAAATTGAAATGAAGGCGTTTTTGGGAGTCGTGATCAACATGGGTCTCATTGATGTTCCTGAAATGCAGGATTATTGGTCCTTAGCATTTCATTCCAGTTTTTTTTTGGCAAAATCTTTTTACGGAGAAGATTCATGCAGATATTTTAAAAAGAAACATGCTACTATTGCAAAATATGCAAGGCAGAACCATCGCTCCAATCTGGATTGTGTTTTGAAAAATACCATACTAAAATAGATTTAAAAAAATGATATTCAAGGTTTCTTTCTTTGTACACTATGTAAAAGGTATCTTTCAATAATGAATAAAACGGTTTTCTTAATTTTATTTTTTTATTGTGTTTATACACCGTTTTATTTAGTAAAAAAAAAAACACATTTACCTAATAAATTTTCAATTTCGTCGTGGAGCTGGTGGAAAAAAAAAAAAAAATGCTTGGAGTGGAAAGGGTTAAATAGATATATTTTATTTTTAATTTTTTATCAAAATCGGTACATAGGTTTTTAAGTTAAAATGTAAAATTACTAACATTTCGTTTTAATACATTTTATTTCAATAAAAATGTGTTTAATCATTTCCGATAATCAATTAACCCCTCTTACCAACATTTCCAAATTAACAACTCTAACTTGAGTTTCATTTGATAGTATCAATTGATTCTTATACCTGTATGCTAGGTTTATGTTCACAGTGAAGAAACGCTGGTTGATGGTGAGATGCATTATCATACCTGATTTTATGAATTACTAGCGTGTACCCGGCATGCGTTGCAATGCCACTCACAAAGGTCTGGGAAATATGACTATTTACCATGGCTTTTGTTTTATCATATGGATATCATAGGCGTATACAACTGGGATGGGTAGCATTTGGAAAACTAAAGTACATTTTTAAAACGAAAATTCCGCAATGTCTAAAACTAAGGCGTTTAACCAATGCATCCTCCCTGTATTAACTTATGGCGCAGAGATGTGGAATGTGACAGCAAGTCTTACCCATAAAATAAAGGTCACCCAGCGTGCTATGGAGAGATCCATGTTCGGAGTGTCGCTAAAAGATAGAATCCGAAACGAGTAAATATGCAGAAGAACTCAAGTACAAGGATGCTACCCAACGATTAGGCACATTAAAGTGGCAATGGACATGACATATCTGTTGAAGATACGGCGGTCGATGGGGAAGAAAAGTATTGAATGGCACCCAAGAACTGGTAAACGAAGCATTGGCCGACCTCCAGCAAGATGGACTGACGACATAAGAAGAATAGCGGGAGTGACCTGAATGCGGAAGGCGGAGGATTGAAGAGGAAGGAGACTCATGCGAGAGGCTTATGTTCAACAGTGGACGGATGCAGGCTGATGGTGATGGTGAAGCAGTACACTATATAGTATCTACCACATATGTTTTTTATTATTATATGATGCACAAATATAAATGAATCCCTTAAAATCTGGAATAAAAGTATATTCTTCAAACAAAAATATGTCATTAAGAGTTTTTCTTTAATGTTGTATTGCATTTTTAGTGTACTGATTGTGATTATTAGAACATATTTTTTTGAAAAAGTACGTTAACAGATAGAATATTGTGAAATTAATATTAACAAAATAATTATGATTTTGACACCCAAGAGTCAAGTGACAAAATAAAATGTTTTTGGTTTTTCTTATTTGTTAATAATTTTCATGTAATTTTTAATTTGCCATATTTTCTTTATTTAAATATACAAATTTTTTTAAAATGGGAGGAAGGGTAACATTTACATTAATATGAGATTATATTTTTAAAAGATTATATATAATGAAAAAAGTGGTATCTTTCTTATTATGTTTAATGTTAATAATTGAAATTTTGGTTGGTAAATACAGAGATTTTTTTTAAAAGTTTTATATATGAAAAAGAGTAATTTTCAATTTAATGTTAATAATTGAAATTTATAATTATAAAGTTTTCTAAAAACTTAATCTTCAATTTTTCATTGACAAAAAATAGTCGTCAGGTTATATTTTAGGAGGAGGGCTCAGAAAATGAATTTAAATATCCAAAAAAAAAAACGTAGAAAAATCGATAGTGATTTTACAATTATTAGTCATTATTTATGATTTTAGAATGGAGGGAAAGTCATAATACCAACCCCTTGCTATGTTTATGACATAACAGGGCTGTCAAAATAGATGAAGGATGAAAAGGTAAAAAATGGTTTTGAAAAAAAGAAACTATAATTATATTTATTACTATCAAAATTATATTAATTTTCTAAAATATACTATAACAAACTTTTATACTGATGTATAAAAATCTTTTATTGAAATATTATAAAAATTAACAGAAAAAAACTGAAAAATATAACATGGAGTATATGTCATATATATATTATAGTCATGAAATGATGCTCATATGGAGGGTCTCTGGAATGGTCTCAGGAATTCTGAATGTCCAGCGTCAACACATGTGTCAAACATATAATTAAATTTAATATTACCCTTTATAATGATGAAAAGAAAGCGATAAATGGTTGGCCTCTATTTCCCCCACCAATGCATAATAAATGTGCAACCAAAAAAAGTTCTGTATATAACAGACGATGTCGTAAATGTGAGGCGACAAAATTTGACGACCACATCCAAAGGTAACGTTTTTTACAAGCCATGGACTATAGTCGATATCCGCGTCGAAGAGGAATAAAAATTCAGGCGACTGTAGTCGCTTTCCGCGTCCAAAGGGTTAATTATGAATATTTATTATTATTTATTATTATAAATTCATTTTGATATAATTTATTTATTAAGTGACTAAAGTCGCGAGGAGGGTAAGTGATTTGTTTTTATTACTTATAATTTATCCATGTTTTTCTGTTGAATGTTTGCTCGGGGTTTGAAAATGTTTTTATTGGCGATGCTTTCTGATTTACACGATGATGATAGGCCAAATCTAAATATTTTATTACTCGGGAATGCGTTCAAGCCGAATGCGTATTGATTTATGGCTTTTGAATGTATTTCTATTAATAACCTCCCTAAAAACTAGGCGGAGTACTTTTATTATTTCTAGGTTATATTTAAAATAAATTAACGATTCTCACATTAATATTTTATTTAATATCAGAAAAAATAACATATTTACTTCAGAGGTGTATTAGTTTTCATATTTAAGCAAAAAAATGGTCCGAAAAATTCACGCCGTATTGACAGTATAATTTGTATTCCATCGAGCCGTAACGAAAGGGTTACAAAACATCGTTTTGACATTTTATTATTATTAAAATTGTAGTATATAGTTTTTATCGCTTTTTTAATTTTTGATTTCCAGCATCTTGAAATGTATAGTAAAATTTCAACAACTGTAGATAATTAACCATTACTGAAAAACTTCACTTGTTCAATTCAAGCTTTCAAAAAACTTTAGTTAAGTTGATCGACTATTATTCTCACTCATGTTTAACTAACTGCAACATAATAAAGTATTTTTTAATTCTTTACAAGGTTATAATTAATATTATAATATATTTATTGTTAAAAGATAATTGCGCTTAACCCCTTAGCTGCCCACAAAATATACTCTGTCAACTATGACACGCCAAGCCGTTTCAGTATTTTTTAAGTCGTCAATTAAATTAATCCTTACGGCATTCCCGTTGTCACTGAGGGCTTTGTTTATATTAGACACTCATGTCTTATATCTGTAGTACATACTTGATAAATAATTTCAATCCTCAAGTGTATAAATAATGTATTTTTAACATAAATAATGAACACTAACAGAAAACTTCGCGCGAGCAAATGACTCACTAACACAAATAAACAAAGATATATAACAGATATAAAATAAAAGATTCTTTAGAATTTATTCCACATTTTTTTTTTGACGACATGTTTCAGCCAGGTCGGATGGCCATTTTCAAGTCAATTAGTAAAAATTTTGTTGGCTCTATATAAAGCAAAGGAGTGAGCGAAAAGGTGTGTATGAATTGTGTGATGGGTATATCTGGTTTTAGGAAATCATTAATTAGACTACGTCATGTTATTACTCAGAATCGGATTCCACATCACAAGTGTTCAGCTGTCACGCCTTATTAAGATCTTCCTAGAAGTCGGATGCCCTTTGAAACTAGTATATCCATAGCTGTTATGGTCGCAACTTTTTAAGAATACATTTTTCCCACGTAATCTTTTCGCGGAAATTTAAAAAATAAACAATAAACATATGTTTCGATTAATTTTTATCACATTTTGTTTTCAGATAAACTCTTACGGTGCTTAACTCGCGCCGTAACCGCTAACTTTGAGCGAGATTCCCACCTCCATTTACGCGTTTTGCAACAATGCAGTCCCGACTTTCGTTTTGTTAGAGAAATTGAAGGGAATATTCATGCTCAGCGTGTAGCTCGAGGATGCGGAGTTATGGTTTTGATTGTAACGTGTAAGAACGTCAATTTTTTTTGGGTAGTTGAACTACGGTAATTAAAATTACCGAAAAAGGTTCAATATGACTAGTGTAAGGTTTTTATGTACGCATGAACACTATCACTGATCATTTAATTCACAGAGTTTATGACTGGGTGCGGAACTTTTAATGAAGGTTGATTAAAAATAACGTCAACATGAAGGCGTGAAGCGTCTAAGGGTGTAAGCAGGTATGAATTCAGTACACACCAGCATTTTAAAATTGAACTGAGCTGGCAATTCTATTTTTCTTTATTATACAATATAAATAATTTTTCAAATATACATGCTCATGTTTTCCATGAATCAATTAAATTTAATTCGAAATAACTAACTTTACTTTAAGAAATAGCAGCTTTAAAATATGAGGCATATTTTATTTGATTTTGTAATCCGATTTTCTAAGAAATTGACTCTTCCATTACCATTTGTTCCTAAGGAGCGGCCAATCAACGACACGCGGATAAATAGAAGTGGTGATGTATCCTAGTTTTGTTCCGCGTCTAATATTGCTTAACTTCGGTGATCTAACGAAAACCGCGCTTACGATACTATTTTCAATAAACATATTTTTAAGTGTTATAAATCAATTTTCTCATATAAGTTGAAACTCGTGTTTTACACCAATCAACTTTAAATATTTTTTATTTATATTGCGCATGCAATTAATAGACGCTCCAGCGTTTCCAAAGGAGGAAGCGAGTTCCTTCTGTAGTTCACCGTTCTCAGTGACCTATACGCCGCGATATATGAGACTCTTAACCTTTTCAATGTTCTACACCGAGATGGTTTATTTGTCGTGGTAATTATTATTTCGATCGGACAGGGTGTAATCGTCGCGGTGTTGTTGTTGTTGTGTTACACGTCAACCTATAAGTGCGCGCGCCTCGGCTGCGGTCAGTTCCCGGCGAGCAGGTTGGCGTAGGCCGTAGCAAAAAGTTTCAGTCAGTCGCTGGCTTCTCGCGGCCCCGCTACGACGCGCTTACTGCTTGCCTCTACGCGCTCTAATCGCCCCAGCGAAAGTTTTCTACTGAAACGTAAAACACTTGCAACAGGCTTGGAAAACTTCTAAAAAATTGTAAGAAAACATTTTTTTATTACTTTTTATACTACACATAATGTTTCATTAATTTCAAAACTTAATATTAAGTATTACTTTTAGTATTGTAATCTCTTTATTTAATATTTACTTGATTCGAAACTCACTTAAATAGACAATCAATATTATCTATTAAAAAACAAATATTAATGACAACATTACAAATAATTTTGTTAATCATTCATTTTGCGTAGAGAAGAGGTTGAAGTAAATTTAAGACTTTTATTTTTTACAACAGTCTTTTCATCCAAACATAAATTAGATAATTGTTGTTTTCTTGGTAAGTAAGTTGTAACATACAAACTATTCTTGTTGTTATCATAAAATACAAAGATATAGAACTTTTGCTATTTGAAAATGATTTAAAATTTTCAAATTTTAATATTCAAGCAATTCACCTCACGATTTATATTTGAATTAAGAAATATAATAATCAACTTTTTGTTTACTTAATCTTAACAACACCGTCATTTTTTAAATATAAACTTGAGACATATTGCGATAAAGGCATTATATATAAATTAATTAAATAAGTTATGAACATATGTATTGTTATTATTAAAATCCAAAACACAAATCTTACGCTAAATATGTAATAATTTTAGAATTAATTTTAATTAAAAATTAATAAATTAAAAATATTTAGTTTTGATTCACAATTTATTTTAACTATTACATGTTTCGGCCTTCCTGAAGACCATCTTCAATAATGCAAAAATAAAAACAGGCATTGGCTTATATAGGCATGGACAGTTAATTAGTTCCTACACACATATTTACAGGTTGTATATGTGTGCGGTTAAAACAATTGAAAAAAGATATTATAAAATTAATGAGTATGTGGTTTTCCTAATGTATGTAATCATTTTTGTTTTTAATTTGGAAAAAGGCATTATATAATGATAAAATTATTGAGTATTTGTCATTTTAATGTGTTAAGCTATTATATAATACTAAATTTTTGTTTTCAATTTAAAAAGGATTATAAAATTACTGAGTATTAGTTATTTTAATGTATTAAGATATTATATAATAATAAATTGATGTTTCAATTAAAAATTCCTTGTAATTCTTCGGTTTTGATGATGGCCGGTACTGGGAGTTTTGGTTTTTTCTTTTTTTCCAGCTTGATTGATACCTAGAATAATAATTTTTAGCAGTATCAACCACTTTATAATGTAATTGTTAGACAATAGTACATGTCAGTATTAGAAAGACAGGGGTAAGCAAAAAGTTCATTTAGTAACAATATCTATATTATTAATTTATTTTAGTTTCTCAACAATCTATCATAAGTAAGTTATTTGTTGATTGGATATAATAAAGGAGATGATGCGAAGATTGTCTGTTCATTCAATAAATTAATGTTTTTATTGAGTCTACAATATTTCCATGTTATCAAATTTTTTCTCTTTATTGTCAACATGTAAAATTTTGAAGTTATTTACCATATCGAAAGTATGATTTTCTTCCCACAAATGTTTTCCAAATGTAGATGTATCATTTTTATGTTTCCAGCATCTAATATGGTCGTTGATACGAATTTTAAAAGCCCGACCAGTTTGTCCGACGTAGCTAGCATCACAATCCTCACATTTCAACAAGTATACCCCATTTTTTTCAAAGTAATTTATTTTATCTTTAGTGTTTACCAGCATATTGCCCAGAGATTGGTTATTGCTGAAAGCTAATTTAATATTTTTATTTTTAACAAAATTACTTATTCTATCAGTTAACTTTCCTAAATAAGTTATTTTACCCCAATTGCTTAATTGTAGGTTAACCGTTTTTAAGCCATTAGTTATAAAATTAAGTGTTGACTTTTTTAATTTTCTACATTGTATATTATCGATAATTTTTGTATCATAGCCATTGTTTTTTGCAATCATTTTAATTCAAAATAAGGAGGTGTTATTTAGGCGCTGAATCAAGCTATGAAAAACAGAAAGTTTGTGGGATATGTGATGTCTTGATGTAGCGTGTATTATATTATCACTGTACGTGGGTTTTGTGTGTATATTGAATTCATGTTTATTGTTGGTTATGTTAATAGTCACATCTAGGAAGTTAATTACTCTATTACCGTATTCCACTGTAAATTGGATAGACTAATTTATGCTATTAATTTGTTTTAAAAAGGAGTTTAACTGTCTCTTTGTGCCCATCCACAGACATATAATATCATCGACGTAACGATACCAATATTTTGGCAATTTAAAATCATCTAATTTTTCGATCTTTCCTTCAATGTAAATCATAAAAAAGTCAGCTTATATAGGGGAGAGAGGACTACCCATTGCTAGACCGTCTTTTTGTTTGTAAAAAATATTATCGAATATAAAATAATTCTGTTCAATACTTAAATTAATTAATGATTGGATTTCAGTTTTAATGATGGGGCATAATTTTTTTGTTTCTAAATAATTGTTAAATGCAATTTTTAATTCGTCTACAGGAATAGAAGTAAATAAATTGACAACGTCAAACGAAACTAGTTTTGTCGTACATGGAAGTTTTATGTCCTTTATTTTATTAATAAGTTCTAATGTATTTTTAATGCTATATTAAGTTGAATAATTTAGAGTTTTATTAATTAAAAAATTGCCTTTCTTAGCTAGATGATAGCAAGGAGCTGAGTATTATGAAACTACTGGTCTTAAAGGATTATCTAATTTGTGGATTACTAAAACTAAATATTTTTGATTTATTATTTTTTTAATTAAAATTAATTCTAAAATTATAATTATGCAGTTTCACCAAGTATTGTCAGTTGATATCCTTAATGTTACTAAATATATAACTATAAAAAAAGGTTATTTATAACATATAACATTTATACGTTATGCTTAACCGTGAACAATTCAAATCAAAGCGTTTTTTTTTTTTAAATATCAGAATACATTGTTAACATCAAAAAAAAAAAAGTTTTTTTAGTTATATTAAGAAGAATTTCTATAATACATTACGTTATTTAAAAATGTATTACATTTTTTATGTGAAACATGTATTTTATAACGTTATTATAACTTTAAAATACAATTTCGTAAAAGTTCTTATTAAATGCTTAATATTATAATACGTTTTAATTTAATATTTAGCGATCTAAATGTAGAATCATATATATTACATTCAAATACATTTAGCATAATTCATTCGTAGTAAACATTCACCTTGAATTGTAAATAGTACTGAACTATAATTATATGAATAATGCGAGTAATTCATAAAAATAAATACAAATAAGTTTTAGTGATTCAAATTACACGTACGATGTTGTTGATGTTGAAAATAAATTAGATTCATAACCTTTTTGATAATAGAAAATAAATATTTTGAATTGTTTATTTAAGTGTTCCGATTAAAATTACTGTAACCATCTTGTAAAAATGAATGCTTAATCATGATCAAAAATATCGAAACACAATATTACCAAATGATGCACATAATCACGATCTATTAAATTAAAAGAATTTCGATATTGGATTATTTATTTTCATGTGTATTATATTATTAAAAATAAAAAAAATAAAACACAAATTGTCGAGTTACTTGCTACTGAAACATTTCATGTTTATTCAATGCTATTATTTAGTACGAGTTGATCGCTTAACGTTGAAACAGGTAGTGTTTTCATTTATTATTATATAATAGTGATCGTAATAATATTTTCATTATCACCCATTAATATATTGGCGTTCTATACAACCGTATTATTTTAATTATTAATGCCATTGCTTGTGGGATTAAAATAACGCATTTTAAATTTAATGGTAGAATTATATATTACATGCGAATTTTATCAATTGAGTTTTCTAATTACTTGTATTAATTTAAGTAATGTTTTTTTCATTCTGAGGGTTATATTTGTATGACTTTTAACAATAAATGACGAACTACTGAATAAGTAAAGTGGTAATAATATTACCATAGCGATTTGTTTTATTTCCGCTGATGATTATACTCGTAATAGGACTCTTGTCGTCGTTTTTTTTATATAATATTTAAGTCTCATCAAATTTTATGTTTTTCCTTTATTTTCATGCTATACAATTCTTTAAAAATAGGCACAGTAGTTTTGACTAAGCTAGATAATATTTTTAATGTGTATTCATTTAAATAAAATATTTTTATATCTTGATGAAGGGTTATTATTTACACACTTAAATTACAAAAAAAAATGCTTGCATTTTTTACACGACGTTTTAAAATGATTTTGTTGACGTTTTTATTAGAACTATAAACTATTTGATTAATCTACTCCAAGGTAACCGTTTAAAAAAAAAATCTAAATTACCTAATCTTATTGAAGACATAGTAAGGATATAGCCATTTGAAACATTCTTAAACCTAGCCTGACCCTATTTTACCATAAGAAACACGAGTACATACTCAATCTTAACTAATGCAAGGTAATCCAATATGCCATAATAGATCCTCGCCAAATAAATTAACTGCAGACCGTTTAATCGATTGCTACTTAAAGTCTTGAAGCATTTGAGCCACTACTGTTCGTATGTGCAAATAGACAATTGGTCCCTATGTGCTAATGTGCAAACACTCGCTTGGCGTAGCGCTCCGCAGGCTGGTGATTGGAGAAGCTGGTGCAGAGGGAGAAGCGGCTTGTGCAGTAACAGCCTGACAAGCAGCAGCCCATTCATGGTAAGTCTATATCTTCCTGAGGCAAAAATCACATTCTTCAGTTCATTACTAACATTCAATACCAATATTGTACAAATCACAACACGATTTTCATACATATAGAAAAAGAGAAGGATGAGGAATAATTTCATTTTGGAATTAATCCTTCACTGTGCTCCGGGATACAAAAAACAAGTCATTGGAGCATTATTACTATGGTGGAGGTTTCTTCATCTTCCTGCCACAAGATCAACTCTGGAGTTCTGTTGCCTGCACCTTTCCTGTCAAAGAATTGACATAAAACGCAAATATTCACCCTAATGCCGAAGCCAGCATTTTCCATGCGAATATAGTTTTGAAAATATCCCCCTAACTTTCGAAACTCTGCTGTTAATCTCTGAGTAAAATCTAATGGAGACAATTAACTTATCCCTGTAAAAGATTTTTAGGTGAAATAACGTCAACTTTAGTTTAAAATTTCCGTAACCCAATCATGTGATTTTCCCCCCAATAAGACTGCCATGGAATCTGTATCTTTCAATGATTGTTATTTCTCGAGAATTAGCAATTTTCAAAATTCTACACTTAAACATTGGAAGGTTCATAGACTATCTGTGTTTCTACTTTAAATAATCTGAACCTATTAAAAAAACAGATCAATATATAGATCATATATATCTTCCACATAACACACAAATATAACACAAATATAACACAAATTTATCGCACGCAGGAACCAGCATCCTTGACTGAGCGTCTTAGAGCCCACTGGTTGTAACCTGTTGGGCACTCCTGCATGCGATTATTAATAAAATAACTATGAAGACTGTTATATAATAACTTTACACCGTATTACATACATTTGTTAACTTCATAGGGAGCCATTACCGTCTGACACCCCATTGTAACGGGATACACCTATATCACATAATAAGCAACCAATGCCTGTTTATGGCGTATACATATAATGCGAATTTGCTCAGCATTCACTGTATGAGGAAGGATTTTCAATTTTTTTACCAGTATATTTTTTAAGGTAACCTCCGAATGGAAGAATGTCACTAATATGTCACCTGATAATATTGCTATTCACAAAAATAAGTTCTTAACTAAAAAACATTGCAGAGTTTTATTTATTTTGTGGCCCTGGGAGCATAATTTGACTTGTATTTAATCCTTATTATTGGTTATATTGCTTCGTTGTCTGAATTTTTAAATCACAAGTGCCATGCAGCTCAATAAAGGTTAATAATAAAACTAAACTAGTATTTTCCTCAAAACCACTGAGCCGTTATTTAATTTTAAGCTCTATCAAAGCATAGTTAAATGAAGTATTTTGAAATGATTATCACAATTTAGAAATTTAGAGGGAGAAATGATTTAATAACCATGCCAATATGAACAGTCCGACATACATACTTCACTGACCAAACACGCCATTACATATCAATCTCTGACATACTATTAATCTAGGTCTTATAATATTTGTGACACATGCGATTAAAATTTCTTCTGACTTACAAAATGTTTTCAAAAGCCTTGTTATCATATATTTGAAATATGTATACAATATATTTAACAAAATGAACATGTATGTACTGTGATAAATTTTGACTAATATATACCAATGTATTGTTGTACTGCGTATGATTTGCAACGTTGCATCTAAGTATATAATTTGATTTATGCGAGCGGTAAGTAAAATTGAGTTAATTTCAGTAATAAATATTAATATTTTATTTGTAATTATTGTATTTTTACGTCTCTTAAATATGTATTCACGTTGATTAATCGAAATTTTATATAAATAAGACAACGGTTTTGTGTACTCTGCTTGTACTTTTCATATTGAACATATTATTTTCCTTTTAGAAAAAATGCAAACGCTTACGAGTACATATATTGTTTGAAGATGTTTCAGTTCATTTTATTGATATGATGAAAGTGGCAACGGATATTTTTCAATTACGTTAGTGGGTATATTTTTATAAAAAAGGTGAAGCAGAATTTAATACGAATGATGTTTTAAAACGAATTTGGTTTCCGACTAAGCGAAACCAACCTAGAAATTCTCTAATACATATTTCAATATTTTCATTAATTGATGTCGGTTGAATTTAGCTCTAATTTTTTGGTTAATTATTATAAAATAAAATACTAACTTACTTACTAAAAATGTTCCAGTGCACTTTTAAATGTTTAAGACAGCAACTAACTTTTAATAAACTTTTGAATATTCATAATGTGTGATATATATTTTAAATTTGGATGAAAGGACTGCAATGAATATATTTAGTACTCATTTGAAAGGGAGATAATTGGGCATCTGACGCACATTTCTTCAAGTTTAAAATAAAATCTTTTTACCTCGTTTTAACATGTATCACGTTAACAGTTACTGAACTTAATTTGATGTCCATAAAAAACGTTTCCGATTGTTAAATATCCGCTAGAATCTTTCTGACCAATAATAAATCCAATAATCAAATAAATGCAATAATATTTTTAATTTTGTTTAATTTTTTATTTTATTTTCTATATTATATTTTATTTGCCAGATATGCAATGATGGATGAAAACCTTTATTAGATATTACTAGAGACCCTTATTTTTAGTATTTTGAAATAGATGCGAAATAGATGCTAAAATTCGGAATAGATGCTAATAAATGATAATTTCATAGAATATGCAAATAGATGCTAAAATCTCAATTTTCTTGTTTTATGAAACGAATTTCACCATTATAAATATAAAATGATACATTTTCACATACCTATCTTACATGGACACACTTTACATCGCCTATGACAATATTTTTACACCGGTATCATTGCCCATACATATCCTTTCGCACATTTATTATGGGAGAAATTGACGACATAAAACAGCCTACAAAATCATATAAATGGAGTTTTTTCTGTTGAAACATTAGAAATAATTTAATTCACTACTGAAACAATAAAAAAATAAACTGGAATTTTATTTAACTGAAACTGCTAAAATAGCCTTATTAAACTTGAGTCTCATTTAGTGATAAATAAGACCAATTTGTATTATGAGACTTTGAGTCAACTTCTTAATCCATCAGTAGCAGGTTCAAATATACCATTAATGTGTAATAAACAAGAACTTGCCATTATTTAATTTATTATCAGAATCTCAATGAATAGAAGGATATCAAAATTTTGGAAATTATAAAAAGTGATTTGAAACGAGATATTTTTTTAGATATTAACTTTTGTTGGCCGCAAAAGTAAAGAATGAAAATTTTAGTTGCACTGCTATCAAATCAATATGGTGTCCATTAAAAATTGTTATGTTGAAATATTCTTCAGCAAATCTTATTTAATAGTAACTGATTGTCCTATTAATCTAACATATAATATTTATGTATATTTATCAATCTTTTATTTAAAAATGTTAAAACTTAGTGTAATTGATAATTATTTGATGTTTGTGTCATACAAAAATAGATGCTAAAATAGATGCTGAAATAGATGCTAAAATCCATGTTTTTAAATGCTCCATAGCGCTAATTTTGAAAAAAATAGATGCTAAAAATACGGGTCTCTAGATATTACTCATTCATAAACTTCTACAGCATATTTTTTTTTAATGTTCATGAAACGTAGATGATAAATAATTTGAAAATTTTAATTAAACTTGAATAAAAATAAGTAGAAAAGAATGACAATTATTAAGCATTTACATAATTGTTTCATGAGTTCAATTTTTTTCTGCAGCACGGGCTTGACTTTATAGAGAAAACTCATCAATTGCTGACATAAAAGTAAAACGTTAAAGACCCAAAAAGGCATGTTCCCTTAGACAATAATAAATAAACTTGTTTCAAAGCTAAAATATTAATTAAGTAAAGTTTTTTTAAGAAAATTCGTTTGCTTTTTAATTAATTACACCTATTCCTCCAGTACACTACATGAACTATATTTCTCGTACTTGGCATCTAGCGTTACTTTAATGGGAAAGTGCCTCGATCGAATCCAGAAATAGTACAGAGCTTTCTATACGAACCTTTAGACCAGTGGTTCCCAAAGTGGTCCATACGGACCCCTAGGGGTCACTGGGATCATTCAGGGGTCCGTGGTAAATTAAAATTGATTTGGGGGTCCCTGAACATCGTTAGGGGTCCACGGAAGGTTCAATATAAAATTATATATTTTTTTGACACATTATCATTCATTAATATCATTAAATATAAATTAAATATGCGTGATGTGAATATTGTGAAGTGCATACAATAAATATTTTAGTCTTGGACAAAAAGAAGTAAAATTCGGGATGGACCAATAACTTCTAAAAATTTAGGAAGCCGGTTACTTCCGCGCGAATATAGATATCGGTGCGGGAAGGGTACCAAACTCGAGAACGGCAGATTCCAGGAATTAAGTGCAAAGGCAACATTTACGAGGCAGAATGTGCGCTCTGCTTTTGATATTACTATCGAAACAAGGATTCTGCGACCGCAGCTAAACGAAAATTTTGTTTTCATTAGAATATTCGGAACGCAAATCAATCTCCAACAATCCAAGCGATGCAAAATTGGGTGCGGAAGTTCGAGTCGACGGGTTTAATTTTATATAAATGTGTGATGAAATGTGATATTTCTTAAAGCATTGCTCGATATGTAGACCAGATTTTCTGGAGCAGGTCTCACAAAACCCAACTGTTTCTTGTATTCCTCATAGACTTTTTTTAATACTGCACGGTCTTTAGAGTCTTTGTCTAGTTTTTTTTTTCAATTTCAATTTTCAATTTCAATTTGAAATTTCAATTTATTGTAGAGGGGCTTTAATTCCAAACGTTATTCAGTATCTATCTTGCTTGTGCGTCCCTTTTTCTGGACTCCTGGTCAAGTTTTGCGCCTCCTACTAATTGTAAAATTAACTCCTTTCTAAGCTTTTTGTGATATCTGTTAGTTTTTGTCACAATCTGAGACATCAAATGTTCTGTAAAAAGAACTGAATGAATCCTAAAGCAGACCTTAGTCGTTAATTGTCTGGAATTCTAATGTCTGATGTGGCAGGAGAGTATGGGAACTCGGGTTTCTGTCATTTCAATCCAGTAATTCTTCTCACTTTGGCTATCGACATATGTGGTTCTATCATCACTATCTATATATCTATATATCGTTGACATTATCGTCTTCGAAATATCAAAAGTATCAAAATCCCAAGAAAAAGAGTAAATCAGTATCTAAGGATTCATCTTCCGAAAACAGATGGTCTTTAGATGACATATCACGCGAAGTTCCAGCCCTTTTGGAATGAGTATCTTTCAGACGTGATTGTTTTGTAAATGATTATTAAAAATGTTCAAAATTGTTTCAAAATATCAAAATCAATACTCAATTTTGTAAAAATCACAAGTAATGTCGCGTAAGTAGTTTTGCGCACAAAAATGCACTACAAACACATCGGCTGCCGGCCGACAACTGAGTTGTACTGAACAAAAATCTAAGTCAGCTGACCCTTGACAAAGAAGTGCAAACTACAGCAGCAGCAGAAAATAACTTTAAGCAGATAGAGTTAATAGAAATGCAGTGTACACTCAATTCTATGAATTTAGAAGTGGGGGATACTTGGTTTTTAATAATAACTCCCCAAAAGCTATACAAACTTTTAAAATCTGTCAATAAAAATGTGGAAATTTTCGGCTCCACTTTTTTGTGCCGACAGTTATTTTCATGTATTTAATTACTATAATAGTAGCAGTTTGTGAATTTTTTGTCCAAAAACTGATATCTAAAAGAGGTGACATTAACTGTCCACCCCGTAGCCAGGATTTGTCGCCAGTGGACTTTTTTATTTTGTGATATCTTTACAGTATACTTTATATTAGCAATCCAAGATCTATTGAAGAATTAAAAGAGAGTATGTGGAATGAATTGCATGATATTTCACCAACCATTTTTCCGACTGTAATGGAAATTTTTCAGTCCAGATTATAGGAGTGTAAAAATAAACAAGGTTTATATTTACACAATTTTTTCTTCAAAAAATATAAACCTAGTTAATGTCCTTGAAAACTCAATTTACAGTTTTTGATATACACGGCGCGTTTATTTTTTATAGCTATTTCAAATATTAAGAGGTTATTGTTCCACAAATAGGCATACTCAAAATACCTTAACCGGCCCTTGATGTGTTTTGAGTTTGACACCACTGAACTATTGCTTTTTTTAAAAGTACCTAGGAGGGGGTCCACCGAAAGCTGAAAATCATGGCAAGGGGTCCACGACTGAAATAAGTTTGGGAACCTTTGCTTTAGAGTCTTTAGACAAACTACCCGCTTCTAATTTGGATCATACGGCCACCATCTAACTCACAGAGATTTTATTCAATAGCATTCACTTCTTCTCAAAGTTTTTTTAGCTATTAGTATTTATGTGAAAATAAAATAAATTTTCATTGTAATTACACATAATTAATATTAGCAATACAGTTAAAATAATAAATATGTGTATTATTTATTAAATGTTAGTATCGTAACTTACGTAACGTATTCACATTCTCGTAAATATTCTAATTGATGAGATTATAGACAACTTAATATTTATGTTTTGAAGACTACTGTTATAATATACATTAGTACATTTAAAAACAACGCACCAACTAAAAAACTACATTCATAAAAATTAAGAACGTTGTATTATTTAACATTAACGTTCCTTAATTGCTGTATAAAATTGGTAATTTTTGGTAGACCCCATGAAAAATAATTTCATTCACATTTTTAAATCTTAAAGTAGTTTAATTTTACTCGGCTTAATGAATTTCGTCCGTTCAAATAAAAAAATTGAACGGACAAAATTCACTCCGTAGCAGAGTTTATTAAGAGCAGGTTTTATTTTTAGTTTTTCAAGTTTAATGCTTTGTAAAATGAGTTATTTTTGCATCTCAATTCTGTGAACCATACTGTTTGTGACGTATGTTCTCGAGTAATAAAAAAGAGCAATCATAAAAACAAGACATTTAAAACCTAATAAACTACGTTTATTTTTATATATTTTAAGTACCAAATATATTTTTTGTTTTGTTTTCAATGTGGCAACTCATATTTGTTGTTGTTGTTGAAGTGACTTTATATTTTTTTATAATTAAAATTACAAAAACGATTTGTAATGTCTTCTAAATAATATCTCTAAATATTTTTTATACATTACTTTCTCATCTCATTCGTGGAAGGTTAACAATATTGATAAATCAATATTTGTCCAATAAAGTAAATAAGTCAACATTATTGACAATGAATAATAATTATTCATTCGTTATTTTTATAAAACAAATATTATTTCTTTGTATGTGTTAATACTCGTGCACTAAAAAGAGTATCATTGATAATTAAATTATAGACATTCATACATCACTTAAGAAGGCAAATTTCATAAATTCTGTGGGATCGTCTTTCTTCGTAGTATCAATCCGGTGGTTTGGTTTGCAGCAACAGAATCTTGCATCTCTTGGTCCTCCGCAACCCTTTTCAGCTCAGCATAAGCGCTACAATTCATGTCCTTGAATACTTGCTGCAAATACTCCCGTGTAGGGCGCCCTCTACAGTTTCTACCCTCAACCATCCCCTCCACAATATCGTGAAGAAGACCATCGTGGCGCATGATGTGACCAATCCATCGGGCTCGGCTCTCTGAGATGGTTCTTATTAGTTGCCTATCTTCCTTGATTATTCTGAGAACCTCATTGTTCGTGACGTGGTCTCTCCAAGAAATTCCGAGAATTCTTCTATACGATCGTAGCGCCAAATAAATCCATTCCCCAGTCGATGTATGGCGTTGCCTGAAGGATACTGTCTCGCTACCCCTTGGAAAAACAATGGTTTTTGTAAATTTATTTATAAATATATTTATATAAACTATATATCTACTATCTGTTGAATGTGTATTTTTATAAGTGTGTTTTTTTTTTATTTCATTATGATTGAAATATACAAAAGATTATATCTTTTAACAAAAGTCGATAATATGAAGCCCATGTATGTTAATACGGATTGTATAGGGTCCGCCATATAACGTTTTTTTTTCAACTAGTGCTTATTTTGTGAATGGTAACACTTAGCTCATGTCTGATTTGACAGATAATTAGTTTTATCCTTCCGCTGAATGAATATGGTTGTGTATACGCTTGAACAACGCTGGAAAATATTGCGACATTACTTTAAAAATCATGGTAATGTTGCAGAATGTGTGCGAAAATTGCGTACGGATTTTGGAAGAAGAGAATCACCGTCAGCTCCGTATGTTCGTTATCTTGTGAAAAAAGTGAAAGAAACTGGCATCCTCATCGATAAACCAAAGCGTGAAAAGCCAAAAACAGTGCGTACACCCGAGAATATTGCTGCTGTGGCAGAATGGCTGACATGGCCGAGCCGCATGGAAGCGCCATCAATGGCGCTTCCATGCGGCGTGGCCATTTTGAACGAATTTTTGTTCACAAAAATTGAAGAAGAGGATATTGGCAACATTTGGTTTCAACAGGACGGCGCTACGTGCCACACAGCCGAAGCTACACTCGATGTTTTGCGCCCTGTTTTAAAAAAAAAAAAGTTTTTTGGCGGACCCTTTACTTAGCATTATTAATATTTCTAGTTTGAATGTCTAATATTTTTTCCAATACGAAGAAATTATTTATTTTATTTAAGCGAATACTAAAAATATAAAATGATGACCTATGTTCACTGTTTGAGATAAATTTTACAAAAAAATATTATTTTAGATTTGGATTTGATGGTTTTAAAAGAAACATATTTGTGTATTTTATATAATTACTAGCGTGTACCCGGCATGCGTTGCAATGCCATTAAAAAAAAGAAACCGCGAGTGTTTATAGAAGCGCCTCGTCGGGAGCCTCTCGTCTTCCGATTGGATAAGTCGGACATGAGGCGTGACCGGAGCTAATTAGAAACAATAAACTTAGATTATGTTGTTCTTACCTAAATTTGACAGTGGCACCCGTATATGTTTTTATTTATTGGAGTGCTTTTGGATACACAATGTTTTTTTGGTTTTTCAGCCATCATTTACAGCTGCATCGCGTAAATGAATATACCCTTCGGAACGCAACTTGGTTTGATTTAATCAAATGTAGAGGAGTCGTTCAGTTTCCATTTTCGCGTACATGTATTGATGGAACAAATGTCGACCTTTTAGGTTATGATTTTCAGCGTTTTCACGAATCATCAATCGATATGAATAGTAATTCATGGCACTGACTTTCTTAGTCGTTTCCTCATCTGTTTGTGGATTTCTCAACGGGATGTTGAAATGGTATCCGTCTTCTCCTTGCCAAAATAAAATCAGATATTGCAATCCATCGTACGATCGATGCGTTTCTGAGAATTGCTGAACATGACCATTTGTATGATGAAGAATGATTTGCGTTCGGCAGTGGTAGTAAGAAGAATTGTACTTTCGAATGTTTGTCAAGAAATGTTTTGATTCACTTGTCTCACCCGATACCAACGTTAATAAAGGTTCGAGTGGTGAATGTTATTCTGGCAATTTCAATTTTCCACTCGTGCAACACATTCCTAGTGTTTCATTTTTAAATTTACAGGCACTACAATACACGCATAATTTATCATTTTTTCCAATAACAATACTTGGGTGCAGAGTGTAATCATAATTAGGATCGTAATGGAAAGCACTATGATTTAAATCAGCATGCAGAGTACGTCTGGTACGATCTACGCGTACTCGATCTGTTTCAATCTTGCTTCCCGCTGCTCATCTGTTTCAGATGAAAGGGTTTGAGCAGTGTGTACTCTAACTGTTTCCAATCTCTCCAATCTCGCTTCCCGTTGCTCATCTGTCCAGATGAACGGGTTTGAGCAGCGTGTACTCGATCTGTTTCCAATCTTGCTCTCCTTTGCTCGACTGTTTCTGAAGCTCGTGATGCCCTTTTCATTCGTGCTTGAGTTGTACTCTTGACCTATTGCTTTTCGTTTGGGTGGCATAATTGATTTCACAGTGAATGTTACGTTTTTGAAATTCACTTTTGAAAAATAAAAAAATAAATTAATTGATATAATACTAACATTAAGGTTATCAACTGACAATACTTGGTGAAATAATTATAATTTAAGAATTAATTATAATTAAAAAATATAATACATAGTATTTCATAATATATTTTTAAATTGAAAGCAAAAAAAATACTATTGTATAATGCTGGCTGTCATAGCTCAATGGTAAAGCGTTTAATTTGCAAGCCAAAGGTCGTGGGTTCAATCCCCGATGGAGATTAAAAAAAAAGGATTTTTAATCGATTTCTGAGCTCTAAAATACCCCGGTTGGTGTGAATTTGATCCATCACCCGTAAAATGTCAGTCAAAGCCTATCAATTAAAATTGGTGGTAGACAAAAGTCATCCCGTGAAGACCACCCATTCATAGTAGATTCCTGTAATAATAAAGGATGATGCGTGAATCTCGGGCTGTGGTCTATGACGTTGGCGGATCAACACTCCACACGCAGCGTTTAGCCATATGTACCATGGTAAGCGTCATAGAATTCCACAGATGAGACAAAAAAATACTATCACCCTCTGTCAGTATTCTCCTGTATGTGTTTACATAAAAAATAATAAAAAAAAAATCTCAATACATTAAGACTAATCACATACTAATTAATTTTTAAAATAACCTTTTTCAATTGTTGTACCCGCACACATATACAACCTGTAAATATGTGTGTAATAATATAGGATCTTGTCCATACCTATATAAGCCACGGCCTGTTTTTATTTTTGCATTATTGAAGATGGTCTCCAGGAAGGCCGAAACATGTAAACATTAAAATAAATTGAGAATCAAAACTAAATATTTTGAATTTATTAATTCCTTAATTTTTTACTTAAAATTAATTATTAAATTATGATATAATACTATCCGAAGCCGACCAGCAATTACAATTCCAAAATTAACTATTTCTACTGTATATCACACACAATAAATATGTTATATTTATTTTAATTCGATAAACAAAAAAGTCGTCAAAAATTCAAATATTGAAATAGTTTATTCGAAAAACGAATTTCGTTTCAAAATATTCAGTACCTTACGTTAATACCTACTTAAAATACCTACTAAAATTACCTACTTAAAATAACTTCAGGACAATGAATTTTTGCTTACGGCGTTGCTAAGGAAACACACAATGTTCTAAATTGGCCGTTCTGTATTACAAAAGTATTGTATGAAAACATGATTTACGTAAATATTCAATTAATTTTTGTAATTAAATCAAATTTTGATTATCCTATCTTTTTCTTTTTAGTATAAGCAATAATTCGACAAAGTATTATCGCAATCGGGTTAATGGTAACGGAATGCATCAAAGACACACAGATAGACAGACAGACAGACAGACACACAGACAGACATTGATTTTTATATATAGATATGTATTAGTATTTCCATGATTGTTTTCTACTTTGCCCAATAATTATTTTAGTTTAATGTGTACAGATGCTAAATGAAATTTAATCTCACATTAATTTAAAATTATATTAATAGTTTTTATTACTGTCACATATTTTCTTATTTTGATTTTGCGGTCTATGGAATAAGCCACTTATTTATTTTATTTAAATAAGTATCGGAGAACAATACCAGCTAACCTTGAAAAATGTTATTTTTCTTTCTACCACACACATACCCACTACCATATCTGGAGCATATATCAACTCAAGTCTTTTTTCTTTCCATATCCGTTCCATATCTGAAACAAAAAGTCACCACAAATCGGTACCGTCAGTTGCCACCCTCCATAATCCATCCTCAGACATCTCTGCACCTGAAAGTCTTCCTGATAATAAATATGGTCCCCTCCTACCCTCAAGAAATAAACCCTGGACCGAAGAAACGGTATCATTAGTATCCGAGGCGTATTTTTGGATAATTTGTTAATTTAATTCTTTTAAGGAGGTCGGATTATTAACCCGACCCTCTCGAGGCCTAGACCGTATAGTCGTTAGGACCTGCTCTACTCGTACAATATCACGCGGTTAGCAACATCCAAGTTGTGGTTCACGTCCAATGTTGCTTAATCTTGGTGATCTAACGAAATTCACGCCAATGATACGTTATTGTCGATTAATAAGAACTACCAACAGGCATTTCTGTCAACAGCCAGATTCTTCACTTCAATTGCACAAAATACATTTTGCAATAAACAATTCTAAAAAACGAACAGAGCTCTTGGCATTTAAAAATAAATAGTAGCTTTTGGCTGCATTTTCCTATAGCAACTGCTCTTTAGTTATGTATTAGATAAAGATGAATTACTTTTTTTAAAGAAATAATTAATTTTTTTTTTTATTTTTTTTAAATTATTATTCTTACCTAGATGTAACCTCCAAATTCGAAAGGCAAATTGGTATTTTATAGTTTTATAAATAATAAATAACAATTGTCGGTGATATATCGAGGTGCTCTTTAAAGCATTTTTTTTTCAGATAAGAGACAACCTCTTTTTAAACGATTTTGGAATAATCGCAGCTATGATTTGTTTTCTTACTTGTTGTGATAATTTGCAGGGTGCTTTCGTGATGTGGCTGATGATCTGGGCGGGTGTGGTGCTGACCGCTACATGCTCCGAGCAACCAGGATGTGAACCTTGTCACCAGAAGCCCAACCAGACAGGAGGCGTGTACCAGGTAGGCCTTCCTTTTAAATTATTAAAAACAAAACAAGAAACTCTTAACTTTTACACTGTATTCTCACAGATTTTTAAGATAATATTCTACCGTGATCCTCTTAAGCACTTACTTACAAAGAAAGTAGTTATAGATGATTCTATCATTATATCTTGCTTCTTAAATTGTTGATGCCAATTTCGCAGAGAGAGAGAGAGGCTCTACATGATAATGTCCTTAAAGAACTTCCAAACTAATTATTTTGAATCAAATGAATAATATTCCTATGAATGCATCTGCGAAAAGAATATATAAAGACTTCGTAAAGCTTTAAAACTAATATCTTTACTGATGACATAGTTATAATAGAACAGGTTTTTAACAAGTTTATGTGTAACAAACCGATTTCCGCTAGGAGACCTATTTTGTGAACTTTTAATACAAAATTAAATTATAAATAACTAGCTGACCCGGTGAACTTTGTTTCACCCGAAAGGCAATAAATGAGCAGATTTTGGATTTTATTAAGTTGAATTTTTCGGTACATATGATATCATATATTTGGTCTGGTTGAATTCTATTGCAGTAATCGACGAAACTTCAGCAAGTAGTTGTCAGCATTTCGACGAATCGTCAAACGATATGCGTTATAATTCATCGAGCTTAGATTCTTGGTAGTTTCTTCACCTGAAATTAAGACAATAGATTTGTAATTTTGTATGTAAAGCTAACATCCATATTTGTAGCATAATTATAAAGGGGTGAAGATAAATGATTTTAAATCGTTTGCCGGTTATTTGTCAAATTTTCTCTAAAAAAACATCTTAATCTTTAAGTCTGTTATTTTCCTGGTAATAAGCAGTGTAATTGGTCTTTTATTGGAAGCATAAAGCAAAACCAAGCACTTTAAAATGTATGTCATGACGGAATCAAAACTATGATATTGATTATATATATATTGATTACTCACCATTAAATGAATTTTTCATTTTGATATTGAAATAATATCCATCTTCTCGTGCCAAGACATCAGTGGGTATTGCAACGTGTCATATGAACGACGTGTTTCAGATATCTGTTGTAGTTGCCCAGTATCGCGACGTGTGTACCAGATGGTCGTTTATCCGCTCTGATCACGACTTTGTAGACGTCGATCAAGTTCTTCCTCCATATTGTCATTGAAGTATATTTGTACAAATTTATGCTTTGCATCTTCGAGAGGTTGGAATGATCCGATTCAATGGTGAATCTGTCCTTGTATCTACAGAATCAAAAGCAAAGACAATATTACTGATTTATAAACACTTTTTTTTAGAATTAGCATACATAATTCAAAGTAATAAGTGTAGTATGTTATTCTGTTATTTATTTTGTGTGTAAGTACAAAAATAAATAAATAAATACTTTGAATGTCAGATTAAATCCTCGTTCTTCGATACGTCCAGGTGCAATTGTTCTTCTTCAGTCCTTTATTTTGCAATGATTTGAATCCTAGTATTTTAATGATTCTTTATTGGCCATGTATTTTTGTGCATGGGTTGCACTCTTCAGTGAAGCACCTTGTGATAGACGACATTTTTTGTTTTATTATCAGGCGCAAGAACAAATAACGCAGATTGTCTTCCAACCCGTGAACATGCCACATATAATTGACCATGGGAAAAACATTGATTTTCAAGATTCAGACCACAAACTTTCAAGGATTGGCCTTGTGATTTGTTAATGGTCATGGCGAATGCAAGACGGACCGGAAATTGAAGTCGCTTAAGCTCAAACGGCATATCGGTTGGGATCATCGGGATCCTCGGAATGAGGACTTCTTCACCTTCGAATTTTCCTTTGAGTATCGTCGCGTAAATCACATTGTTCATCAATTTACTTATCACCAAACGCGTCCCATTGCACAGTTTTGGTTGGTTTATGTTTCGAAGCATGATTACTACGGAGCCAACTTTTAGTCTTAAATTGTGCGGTGGTAAGCCAGGCACATCCAATGAGTTTAAAAATTCAATTGGATAGTTAGTGGCTTCGTCTTCATTCGTTAAACAGTCAATAGATTTGTATGAATGCAGTGTACCAATGATATCATTCTGAATTATGTAGTTAAGGTCGTCTACATCTTTATTCTTAGCCGCCAAAATTGCACGCTCACTCAACCATTCATTATTTTTGTGGTTAGTCATGATGTTTGGGAATACTTTGTTGGTGAGTTCGTCTTTCGATGAGACAAAGAAACAGAAATTCTGAGGAAATGAAATCAATCCATTCGATATGTCGACAGGTACTCGACCATTACCGATAGTCAGCAATTGCTCAGAGAAATCTTCAGCAGATGTATCATTCATCAATGCAACTCTCATGTTTTTTGTCAGTTGAAGCTTCTTTACATAGCGCCATGGATTCGACGATATGAGGCAAGCGTTAATTTCGTTGGCAGCAGTTGATCTTGGAATTACTGGCAGTGCTTGACGTAAATCGCCAGACAGTAAAATCATTGCGCCTCCAAAACATCTCGAGTCATTGCGTAAATCTTTCAATGATCGGTTAAGTGCTTACAATGCACGTTTATGCGCCATTGTGCATTTGTCCCAGATGATGATTTTCGATTCTGATAAAAATTTGGCCATTGCGGAGTGTTTTGAAATGTGACATGTAGGTTCTTCAATAGTTTGAAGATTTTACGGCAATTTTAATGCTGAATGAGCAATACGGCATCCTTCTAACAATGTGGCTGCTATTCCAGAAGAAGCAACTGCAACCGCAATGTTGGATCTCGCACGGACAGTGGCTAAAACTACTGACATGAGGAATGTCTTACCAGTTCCACCAGGGGCATCCAGGAAATATAAGCCACCATTTCCATCATTAATTGCCTTCATTAATGTATCATAAACTTCCTTTTGTTGAGGATTCAACAGCGGTACATTCGTTTGAACTACTAAATTTAATTCATGGTGATCATATTCACGTTCCCGTTCCAATTCTCGATTAAATGCGTCATTCATTTCACGATTTGGTGCTGGCATTCCTAACTTGACTAATAAACTACCGCACCTGAGGTTAACACATGTCTTCGATTAAGAGCAAAGCCCGATTATGTATTTCCTCATTCATCTTAAGATCAGGATTTCTTGATCTAACTCGAATTTGATGTAAAATATCTTCTGACATATTATTCTTGTATTTGTGCCACAGGTTAGATGGGTTCGTTGGATTGTTCACGCGAGATTTTTTGCTCTTCGTCAGTCCTTTCATTGACAATTTTTCGATTCCTTGTTGCGTGACGGCTTTATTGTGAAAGATTCGAACGTTTTGGTGTCGGCATTATCAATAATCAATAATAAAATCAGCAAAATGCTGTCGAAACAAAACGTCAACCGATTGACAAAATATCTATCAAACCATAGACAAAAAAAACATAGATGGCACATCTATATATTTATTTATTTATTTATATACAGAATCGAAATTCCATTTTTTTTTACAAATATTTAGAAACATAGAGTATACATAAATATACAATAAATAGAGAAAATAATAAAAAATAAAAATAACACAATAGAATAAGAAGATGCCTTTCCATTTGCTTTTTGTTATAAATTTTTTAACAAATAAAAGATTAAATTGATATTTTCACTAATATTTATTTTGTTTTTGTCTTTTTTTCCTGCCTTTTGTTTTTTTTTGTTTCAAAATATTCCGTACCTTACGTAGGTACCTACTTACAATACCTACTATTGCGTCATTTTTAGTTATGTTGCTGACTATGGCAACACTTTCTCAACTGACAGCTGTCAAGTTACAATAGTCTTGTATGAAAACATGCTTACGTAAATATTCAATATTTTTTCTTAATCAAATCAATTTTGAGTATTCCACCAATTTTCAGCCAAGTCAGTTAGGCCGTTCTTGAGTTATAAAAACTAAAATAACCTGACTTTCTTTTATATATATAGATAACAATATTGTATTATTCTTTTGTTGTCGCTGTATTATTCAAAACTATACCCCTTGGCTGGTATCGCACCACCAAACATAAGACGCAAAGTCATATGCGCCGAAGAAATGTGTAAGGCAATAAACCAACCGTCCCACTGCTTGTATAATATGATTTATGTTAGTTAATGTTAGGTAACACATGGGTTTTCGATGTTGCCAGATACTGGGCAGAAATAACTTGACGTCACTGATAGGATGAAGAAGATTGTATTATTTGAATTCCTAGCATTCAATTCATGATCCTAATCAAATATTAAAAATATGTAAATGTAATATTTTTTAGTGAGTGTAATTTTATACACGTTAGAAACTGTTGAATCTTTCATTGAAGGCAAAACCGCAAACAGAGCTCAGTTTGATCCATGTTAAAACAAGGTATGAAGTATTTAAACTAATTTTACCTTGTTTTAAGAAGGATCACATTGAGCACTGTTTACTCACATACTTGAAGACCGCGGTTTTCTCTTTCAATGAGAGCAGCATATCAGATGTTTAAAAATACTATAATAAAAGAATAAAAATCTTTTATTATATCAAATTTAAGCAGATAGAGATAAAACGTCGTAATTAAATATAAACCTGCACATATGTGTTAATCATATTTTTAAAGACAGCCTGGAAGGTTTCAGCTCCATGAATATACTGTGATTATAATAGTATTCCGTTGTGGGCAGGTGCTCATAGTATCAACCGTATTAACGCCACCCGTGGTACTGAATAACGCTTGCCGTGCATTTCCACTCTCCATATCACCGTCTGCCCGGGACTCCCCTACAGTGTGGGTGACAGAATTTGGTTCCTTATTGTACGACGGTGCGATGCACGCATTATGATGAACCCTTTGACATAATAATATAGAATAAAATTAAATGGTTTTCAAGTTGTAAGATGTGTGAATTGAACAGTCAGTAAGGTTCACGTGTGAATAGCAATATTTTTTTGAGATATATTTAGTGACATATTAGTGCCATATTTGCTTTTTATTCCATTGTTGCTTGTATGAAATATAGCACGATGTTGAAAACGAAAGCTAATGCTATTAAAATAAGACAACTTCTATGTTACACTACTAGATGGCAGAATTATGTTCTTCTTCTTCCCATATCTGTTCAACATTGTCACCACTCATTGTCACTTCACAGTTCTGTCATTGTATATATATGCCTTGTCCTAAGACATCTTTACACCTGGAGGTATACAACCTTCAGGGCGAGAGCTTTAAGACTTAAAAGGGACGGCACCTGTAGTAACTGTAGCCTACTATTCGTTTTTAAGGAGATCAGATGATAAGCACCATTTTTTCCAGTCCTAGATCATTTTGGTCATAAGAAGTAGCCCAATCCAACCAACAACAAGTGGTGAGTAACATGTGGTGTCCAATTCAAGTTTAAGGGGGCGCTTAATGTTGCTTAACTTCGATGATCGCTTGGTTCATAATAATGAATTAACGTACTGAAACAAAAAAATAATTCTACATTACTCGTATATTAATCAAAATATATGTTTAAGCCGATTTTTATGATTTTAAATTACATATTCAAAAAACTTTGTTAAAAATTAGGTATTCTTATACACATATTCGTGCATACAATAATGTTTCAACCAGAAAATCGCTAAAAAAAACCGAGCAGATGAGAACTCAACAGTTGATCAATTAAAAAACGATTTTAACTTTATCGATTGTCTAGAAGGAATTTGACAAGCTAACATAGTTTTTTATCCCTCCTGTACATATGCGGCTTCAGTCAAACACAGATTGACATTTCGGCTCCAGCGGAGCAAAGCACGGCGCTCCGCCTCAGAACAAAGATATAGCCTTCGCTGAACATGGACTATGGGACCAGACGTCAGAGATGGAAGCGTACTCTTTGCCAACATATCCACACGACAAAGATCAACCGAACTTCAACCAAGGTGTCAAAATGCAACATACTACAGTCATAAGAAATATTTTCAACGACGTGCTTTATTTTCGAGATTTTAATCTCGCATTTTCTATTTCAAAGATATTTTAATCAGCCATCATCTGAATCGTACTTATGTATCTTATGCAGATATATTTTTTATATTTACTCTTTTTTTTGAGGATTTTTTTTCTTCTTATATCTGTTTCATGTCTGGAACATACAGTCACCGCAAATTGCCGCCAATAAGTTCTGTCAGGTGCCATTGTCTATGGCTCTTCTCAAGATATTTTTGCACCCGAAGGGTTATCTCTCCAACAGTCCTCAGTGCAGAAGCCTGAGGACTTGAATATACAGGATCTGTAGTATGCGATGCACCCGACGAATGGCTTAACAAGAGAAATAAATAATTGTTTCATTTTCCTTTGCAAAGCTTATCGAAGGCATCAATTATTCTGTTGTTGGCATGCAATCAGAGCCATTCATTTACACCTCATGAATGTCTTTGATTTGTAGGAGTATTGTTTACATTTTAATTGTTTTTTGAAAATAATATATTATTACTTGTATAAAATTATTCTTGTACATTTTTTTTTTTAACTATTATTGATTTATTACAAACAAATTATACATTTAACAATACACAATTTGTTTTTTTAATCAATACCGAGTCTTGTACGTTTACTTTAAAAAATATTTTTAATCGATAATTTTTGGTGGAATTTGATAATTTCAATTATATAAATGAAAGTTGAATATTGAGATTAAATTCTGCAATTTTATTTTTGTCATGTTTTGAAAAATTACACCCTTTATTATTAGATTGTTTAGTTTCATATTTTTCACAACGTTTAGTCATCATAGACGTCCATTGGAGCTCTCATACGTTTGTTCTCCTAAACAAATGGGGAAACTCTATTATTTTTGTCATTTATTATCAATCCAAGAAAGTAAAGTAATATCATTATGTCGTGTTTGAGTAACATTATTTTTTTAATAATTACTCGAATGTCAAAAATAGAAACAAAACGTTTTGTGTTTATGAGTTTTTTTGCCCTCTGTCATGTATGATTTGATACAATTATAGAAAAATAAGAATATGAGTTATTTTAACATACTCGTACACTTTTGGGAATTCTTATACTCGAAAAGTTAACCGATGTTCTTGGACTATATATGTCTAAATAAAGAACACAATTATTCATATTTTTTTATGTTAATATACATACTATTTTTCACTAATTTTAATGGTATTGTAATGAAGAAAATTATGTAAAAATTTGGAGGAAATTTATATACTCGTTAATTAGTACACTCATCCATATCAATATTTTAGAGAAAATCAGTTTTTTTAATTTTTTTAAATGACATCGTACATGAATTTTCCAATGCAATTGCATCAACATGATTGAATCACGCGGTAAGACATAAATATTGAATTATCAATTCAAATTTATCCAGATGCATAGAAATGCCTTATATTACGAGGTTGCTGCGGTCACTGAATTAAAATAATAATTTTATAAGGAAATGACGCAAAAGGATATCAACCAAAGTTTCGTAAAGAGTTGCTTTCTGTTTCATCTAAAATTCTTAAGGAATTACATCTTATAGTAGAATATTGCAGAATAAATCTGCAAAAGGTATGTTATATAGGGTCCGCCATCTAACGTTTTTTTTTCAACTAGTGCTTATTTCGTGAATGGTAACACTTAACTCATGTCTGATTTGACAGATAATTAGTTTTATTCTTCCGCTAAACGAATATGGTCGTGTATACGCTTGAACAACGCTGAAAAATATTGCGACATTACTTTGAAAATCATGGTAATGTTGCAGAATGTGTGCGAAAATTGCGTACGGATTTTGGAAGAAGAGAATCACCGTCAGCTCCGTATGTTCGTTATCTTGTGAAAAAAGTGAAAGAAACTGGCATCCTCATCGATAAACCAAAGCGTGAAAAGCCAAAAACAGTGCGTACACCCGAGAATATTGCTGCTGTGGCAGAAAGTGTGCGTGAAGCGCCATTAACATCAATTCACCGTCGTTCTCAACAATTGAACATTTCGGAGACATCATTGAGAAGAATTTTGCATAAAGACCTTGGTATGACGCCATACAAAGTCCAATTGGTTCAGGAGTTGAAGCTAACTGACCATTCAATGCGTTTTCGCTTCGCTAAGTGGGCCAAAAAATCATCTTTTCAGATGAAGCCCATTTTGATCTTGGCGGGTATGTAAACAAGCAAAATTGTCGCATTTGGGGAACGAAAAACCCGCACGCATACATTGAAAAGACGTTGCACCCAAAACGAGTCACTGTTTGGTGCGGATTTTGATCCAGAGGCATAATTGGGCCATTTTTCTTCGCAAATGAGCAAGAAGTGGCCGTTACAGCCAATGGCGATCGTTATCGGGCCATGTTGAACGAATTTTTGTTCACAAAAATTGAAGAGGAAGATATTGGAAACATTTGGTTTCAACGGGACGGCGCTACGTGCCACACAGCCGAAGCTACACTCGATGTTTTGCGCCCTGTTTTTGAAGATCGCATTATCAGCCGCAGAGCTGATGTTGTTTGGCCACCTCGGAGCTGCGATTTGACACCGTTGGACTATTATTTGTGGAGTGCCGTCAAAGATAAGTGTTACGCCGACAAGCCAGAGACAATTGACGCTTTAAAGGACAATATTCGTGAAGCCATTGGTGAAATACAGCTGCACACAATCGATAATGTGCTTAAAAATTGGACCGATCGTGTAGGCTACTGCATGGCCAGCCGAGGCAGCCATTTGAACGAATTTATTTTCCATTATTAACCGGAAAGATTGTACTTTCAAATAAAAAAAGAAATTTGAGAAAATATTCAGCAGGTTTTTTTTATAGCATTTTCAAAAAAAAAAAATATTTGGCGGACCCTTTATATCAAGAGTGAGGTATAAGTTAAGATATAAATTAGTATATGATTATTATATTTCAATACAGAACAATATGAGATAAAAGGGTCTGGATGGTCTCGAATACATGAGTTTTGCTTTAATACCATCTCGGATAGACGGAATACCGTATAAGACGAGGTTGATTCATTCAGGAAGGTTTATTGGGTCTAGAATATAAGGAATAATATGTGGTCCGATGGATGGGATTTTGTATTATAGTTTTACTATTTTTATTAAAAGGCTTTTGTGGATTTATCATTGATGCGTACTACTTATATGTCATTAGTAGTGTTGCGCAGGCGATCTGTCACGAGAATTGTGATTAGCCATATTTCCAAATAACCCATATTAATCTGAGGCCCGTCAATCATTTTCCGCGGCAGTACTAATGCATCATCGCGCATTAATTAGTTATGTGATGAATGTATCTTTCTCCGTGTGTCGAGTGATTTGAAACCACAACGCTATCCATCGCTTCGGTTACCAATCAATTAATCCGACATGTCCGATGCTTTTAGCGCAGTTTCCGTCATCACTGTCCACTACAAATAGTCGACAACTTTGTTTTTTCCGCATTTTTTATCACACGTGACTATCGTATTGGTGTTATTAAATTTATTCATCTAAGAAACATGTCTACCGTACATAAGTGAATACTATCTTCATGCCCACTTAGTTTATCTTTTGATGTGATATAGTATATGCTTTCTAGTTTTCTTAACTATGAATTTTGACAGATAAATAGATATATAGAGAGAATACGTTATTGGTGTTTGAACTGACACATTTTAACATAAAAGTAGTTCTTTAAAAGTATAAACTTATTTATTCAGTTGTGGTGTTTTGTGTGCTTAATTCAGTCTCGGATGTTTTCACAAACATACTTTTCTATCTTTTTTGATGCCATTATCTCATCAATTTATTTGTCTTCTTCTTCCACTAGTAATGCATAACATCGCACTTGGATATTAATATTTTTCTTTATAACGCTTACCCTATTCTTCAAATCCACCATGAATTTTATAAGTTTTTTTATCGACGTGTGTCTTTTCTTTAATGTCACAATTCTAAAGTTGTTTCGTAAATAAATAGACGTACTGTCACATATTTTTCTAAGCGATACTCTACGCCAATCCATAATAGGGTAAATATAAAAAAGGAAAACATAAGGTTGTTACCGGAGTTGATCGCAGCCTACTACGGGCTCTGTGCCTGCGAGGAGATAACAATATAATGCATTTGCGGGCCTCGGGCGTATTGCTAGATGCTGATGTACAGATTTTATAACATCCGGCGGGAAGCTACTGCTACGAAAGCGATATGGATACACATTTACCTTTTTCTCGTGATTGTATTTCGTTCTCAGCACATTGACGTCACAAGATTTAAAAAAAATATCTTATTCAAATAATAAAATATTTAAAGGTGTTTTAAATTAATCAAATGAGCCTAAAACATATAACTCAAAAACTACTGCTTTATAGAACTGCCTGGTTTAAGTCCTCAAAATAAATGTATTTAATAATTATAAAAGAAAGAAATCACGTTCGAATGATATTACACCTATCCCCCGATTTACACGGTAGATACGTTCCTGAGAAAAACGTGTAGATCGAAAATTAAAATTTTTCAAGTCAAAACCGTGTAAATCGAAAAGCTTGCAGAAAATTCATAATTTTGCTATTTAACAGTTGTGATTTTTTTCAATATTTTTAGGTGTACACAGAAATAAAAATAAAATGCATTGACAGGTTAAAATATGTAATATATTACGGAAACACTGTTTTTTTATTTAATTACAATACATACATTAAACAGAAGAACAAAAAATAAAACCAAAGGTGTTTTATTATCCTTCATCACTATCAGAAATTACTCTCATTCTTTTTTTCGGAATCGAAGGTTGGAATTCACTTTCATCACTAGAAGTTATTTGTGCCGATTCGATGTTTGAAGCGGAAATATTTACATTCTGAGAGGTGGTAATAAAATCGGTTATTAACAATTGCTTCGAATTTTTTGTAAGATCTTTGTAAACTTCTTCATATTGAGCCGAGCAGCGATTTATGTCACGTTGGAATCGTGAAGCCCTTTCAACGTTTGTGTCATTTTGTATAAAATGATTACCCAGCTTTCTTCCCAATGCGAGTCCTTCGCGGATGACTTTAGCAGTGAATGTTACTGGTACTAATTCCTATTCATCAGATTTGTCAGACTCACTTTCGCAAACTAAGTTAACTAAATCATCCTCACTTAGTTCTTTATCAGCCATTAACTCTGCGATATCATCATCAGTAAAATCATCAAAACCTTCTCCGCCCAATGAATGCGCCATCTGTACTATCTGCGAATATTCATCATTTAACGTTGAAATGGAATGTTCATTTTTTACTACATTTGGCCACAATTTTTCCCAACAGCTATTGAGCGTTGTTTGCTTAATCGCAGTGTATGATAAGGCGATATGCTTCACACAGTCTAATATTGTAAAAATTTTCCAAGCACTAATAACTGTTAAAGATTCATTGTTCTCCATTTGTTCCAAAATATATGTAAAGGCTCGTTTTATGTACAAAGCTTTAAAAGTAGAAATTATGCCTTGGTCCAATGGTTGTAATAATGAAGTTGTATTTTTTGGTAAAAATTTTACTTCAACGTTCTCATATTCTAGATCTTGTGGGTGACCCAGCGCATTGTCAATTAACAAAAGCACTTTAAAAGGCAATCCCTTTGAATTTAAATATTTTTTGGCATTTGGGATAAAACATTCATGAAACCATTCAGTAAACATTGCAGCAGTAACCCACGCTTTCTTATTAGCCCTCCAATAAACGGGAAGATTATTGATGTTTACTCCTTTAAAGGCACGGGGCATTTTTGATTTGTTAATCACTAATGGTTTCATAATACATACTTGCTTTTGATGTACAGATGACCCGTAATATTTCTTCTTACCATCACTTTTTTATTATAATCGCTTTAAGTGATTAAATAAAAATTATCGTCAATTTTAATATAACTAACGACTTTATTTAATATTTCTTATTATGGCCGGTTCACTCTTATCCACAATGCGTCACAGAAAGGTTAATTAATAAAATATAACGTAAAATTAAATAAATACACCCATATAAAATTATGAACTAAAATTCATTTTATTTTTTCGGAAATACTCGTATTTCTTTAATTTGAAGTATTGTTATGTGGTGTGTTTTTTTCTAATTATGTATCTGACTTTTAAATACGATTTATAAAGTAACGTTTAACAATATTTAACGAAATAGTTTTTAGTATGGATAGTTATATAAAGAACAACGGTCAGTGTTATATTCGATGGCATTTAATAATCTAGTAATTAGGTATGTTGTTGTTTGGAAGTTGTGCATTATCCTACTTTCTGACGTAATACAAAAGCAATAATGTAGCATAAAGTGGTAGCTTTCCGTTGCCTTTGAGTTTGGATTCAGAATAATTAAATACCTAGAATGTTGATACGGGAAACACAAAGTCGACATGGAAAATCGTTAACTAATCTGTTACCAACGTCGGAATTCTAGAAACGCTGCTAAAATCTGGAAACAATAAAGCTGTCAAATTAAATTACACAGAATATAATAATTCAAATTGCTGTTATAGAATATATATTTATAATAAAAAATAATTCAATTCAATCTATAGTAGAGTATATTCAGTTAAATTTTTACCCTGCCCATTAGTTTCCATAATGAAATATTATTATATTATTTAAATATATTGGGTAAATACTAAATAAACTAAATACATATAAGGACTTATTCGATTATTTTTGAATTGCCTAAGTACATTTATTCTCTATTTATTTTCATCTGCTATGCATTTGCCGGCGGTCATAGCTCAATGGTCAAAGCGTTTGCTTTGAAAGCCAAAGGTCGTAGGTTCGATCCCCGACGGAGATTAAAAAAAAGAGAGTATTTTTAATCTATTTCTGAGCTGTAAAATACCCCCGGTTGGTGTCAATTTGATCCATCGCCCGTAAAATGTCAGTCATAGCCTACTAATCAAAATTGGTGGTAGACGAAAGTCCTCCCGTGAAGACCACCCATTTTTTTTATTTTTTATTTAATCAAATATAAAAAGATACATTTTTACACAGTAATTTACATTCCATCTTTTTTTAAATTTATTTTTTCTTTTTTTTTAAGTTCTTGCTTACCACACCACTTAAAGATAAGATCTTGTGTGTGGCGTGGGATTCATCTATGTTATTTTACAGTTATATATTTATACAGAATTTTACATATACACATTTATGCATTGTCATAATTTTGATATGATACTAACATTATATAATTAAAATTTTAAGATATTATATATAGAATTAAATCTAAAGTATACATAAATTAATAATATATCTTTAGTACATTTCATTATTTCAATTTCTTATGCAGTGACGTCATTTTATCATTAATATTGTTGCAAATATTTCTCGTGATATTATTTATACACTGTAGGTAGTTTAATTCAGCTAATATGTGGTAAGTTGTAAGTGAAAATTCATTATTATGTACCAACTGGTTGAGGTTTTCTATCGAGCCATGTATAAGTTCTTTTATTTGAATTTTGTCATTAATATTGTTGCATGTGAAGTCATTCATTTTTATTTAGTTTTTGATTTAATTCAGTAGTTTGTAAGTATTTATATTGAAATGATATAAAATGTACATTTTTTATTAGCTGAAGAATATATATATTCAGCCAAAGTCAATTCGACTATATGCTATTTTCATCATTTTATCTCTTACAATGCAAAGGTGGCTATTGGAATTTATGGTTAGTAGGTGTGTTTGTTTTGTGGATTTTATTTGAATTCGTGCAGTTGTTACAAACGGGTGTCTCCTTACTCTTACAATTTATGTGATTGTGGCTACCTGCACAGTACAAGCAGATGGGAGGTTGGGTCTTGGCTAGACATCTTGCTGCTGTGTGTCCAAACTTTGGCAGTGGAAACACTGCATTAGTGGGTTGCAGTCCTCAATGTTCACTCGGCTGTATCCAATGTTATTTTTTTTCTCAATTAGTTGTCTTCTTATGGTAGGCGTTACTTGAATAATATAGTTAGTGGTATCCCACTCTTTTCCATCATTGTTTTTTTTTATCTTTATTTCTTTTATCAATTTTATTTTTGTCGTGTCCTCTTCGTTCAGTCCGTTTTGGTTCACGATGTTACTTATAAGATCACTCTCACTCATGTTTTTTTGTAGCCTCTTTATAATTAGGTTAGGTAGTTTTTTTTATTTCCTCAGCCGTAACTTCGTCACCAATTTTATTGTTAATTTTTTTACACAGTGAGTTTGCTTCCTCTTTTGTTGCACGGATGATTAGGTTTTTCTGTTCACCGATTTTTTTAAAGCTTATGATACCCATTTTCATTTATTTGGGTTTATGTTTTTTGTAATATTATTTTTTATTGTTTCGGCACTTGCACTCTTTTTTGATTCGATAATAATTGCGTGTTTTGTGTCTTGTTTAGTATTGTAGATTGTTTTATAGTTTGTTGTATCTTTTGCTGCACTTCTTGTAATTGTTGTTTATAGTAAATTTCTGTAATAATAAAGGATGATGCGTGAATCTCGGGCTGTAGTCTATGACGTTGGCGGATCAACACTCCACATGCAGCGTTTAGCCATAATTAGTATGGTGAGCGTCATAGAATTCCACAGATGAGACTTCAGAATTACTATCACCATCTGTAGGTATTCTACTGTATGCGTTTACATAAAAAAATTTTTTTTTATTGTTTTCCTTCGTAAATAGTGTGTCCTCGTGATTATTTTGTTACGCCCCTGGTCATCGCTCACATGGCACATTAGGGGCGCGCGGGGAAGAATTTATATAACATTATCAAGTCGAGGGGTTTTCCTTCCCCGGACCGCGATAAGCTCCACACACGGCAGGGGCAATAAATCCGCGGCCCGGGGTCGTTACCGATATTCCCCAAATCATTCTTACCCACTGATCATTGCGCCTAACGATCGTGATCCCCATGACCCGCCAAAAATAAGTAAATATAATATTTTATTCTAATATCACGAAACACTAAGATTATTTACTAATTGGCGAAACTATATTATACAATATTCATCGGCTTCTTTTTCGTATTTTTCTGCTGCTTTTTCAAAAGTTGCATCCTATTGTTACTCGGAGCATTTTTCTATTACACAAATTAGCAAGTGTGTAGTCTCGACGATATAATACAATATTAACATGAAATTACGGTCCTTATTTCATCATAAGTCAGCTTTGAGATAATTCTATGTATAATTGTCGTGCGTCCCTCTTCATATGAATAGGGATGAACGATGGAATCTAGAATCAGATCATAGTATTCCGGGACACTGACTGTGTGTAGACGACGGCGAACGACAATAGATATATGGTACTTACTAAAATAAATAGACTGCCGGAAATAATAATATTAAGCTTGTGAATAAATGCATTCTGATTGAATAATAAAAAAAAAAAAAAATATTCATACTTTGAATATATACTATAGCGACATCTATCATACGATGATAACTTATATAGAAGATCAGAGACGAGTCATCTCAGGTGGAAGAAATTGGCCCGGTGGCCGAGCGGTATAATTAATTACCTGGGAAAAATGTTGGTTCCAAAGGTCCGCGGTTCGCATCCCGCTCCCGCCGATATTTTTTCTGAATGATTTGACTCGTTTAAGGATTTGTATATATAGTAAATGTATATTTAATTGCTTACAATAGATATTTGTTGAATTATTTTAA
The DNA here is from genome assembly GCA_022606575.1 of Glossosoma conforme. Taxonomy (NCBI): domain Eukaryota; kingdom Metazoa; phylum Arthropoda; class Insecta; order Trichoptera; family Glossosomatidae; genus Glossosoma; species Glossosoma conforme. Next base: position 207,430 of record JAGTXR010000359.1, on the reverse strand, counting down.
CTCTGGATGTTGTTACATTCGATGAGAAATAAGAGCAAAAACTTGCTTCATCGAAATAAATGTATTGTCTAATTTGTTCTTAATTGGATTTATAACATCGTGTATTAAAAAGTAAGTCAGCAAATTAAAAAAATGTCGATTTCTGATATTTAAGAAGTTGATCGTCTGCTTCCGCAGAAAATAAAATTCTCAGGAAACACATTCGATACGATTAAAACGGAAATAAATATACTTGTTTTTCTCTCTAACTCTACTCAATAGTAATGATATTTGCTTCGTATTATAAATAGCATTTTCTTACTTATCAATTATATCATAATAATATTAGAGGACGTTAATTCTTATCCTTTTTAGAGCCACGGAGCACTTGTAATTTATACGTAATTTTATGTCACAGAACACCAAAATCCTCCACAGAACACCAAATGAAGTATTGGGGAAAGGCCAATAAATGCACAGCAGCCAAAATAATGGAGCAATTTTGTGCTTTGGAATGCTTTGTAGAGCACCAATAAAGACCTTATCTTACTTCCCAGTGGATTAGGTGTGTTATGTTTAATTAAATGCTTTTCAGTATTTTTTAAATAATATTTTGATAAGCCGTAAAAATCATTACAAACCTTTTTTAAAATTTTAAATTAAATAATTACATTGGAAAAATAACCTAAATAAATTAATGAAATAAATTATTTAAACGTAAAATCATCATTGATCGATCAGCAGTGAAAAAAATAATTTAAATAATAAATCACTGCAATATTTTTTTTTTACTTTTTCTTGCCGTATCCGTTTCATACCTCGGTATACACCGAGATATGAAACGGAGACCGTATGGTCGCCACTAATTTAACCCACTTAATTCTGTTTAATATTTCTAATTGTTCGTTCCTTGTCCCAAGAAATATATGCACCTCAAAATTTTACCTAAGAATATATATGGTTCTCGACGATCTCCTCTCAAAAGTCGACTACTGTAGTATCAGAAGTATATTTTTGGCCGATTTTTTAATTGGAATTTTTTAAAAGATTACATCACTAGCCCGACGCTCCTACCTTAGTACCAAGTGGTCATGGAGCATTTGGTACTGAGGTGCAGCTCATCTCTCAATATTATTACTAAATATTCTCAAACTTGTATAAATTGTATTTTTACCGTCGATTGATTTTTGATTTGGTTTTGATTATATTTTTAATCTCAGTGAAGTCATTATAAGTTTTCCAGTGCAGAATACCGATCGTTCGCCGCAAGTTTTCACTCATTGGGCTCATATAAAATACGAATATAGATTACTTGTAAAGACTTTCCGCAGGGTGACCATGTAGTTTTTATTCAAACCCAGACACTCAACTTCTTAATTTTAATTATTCATAAGAACACAGTGCTTGACTCTATTTAACTCTAACTTGCATGACTCTATCCCCAAAATATAATTTAATCAACGTGATCCACATTTAACCGCACACTTGAGTTAGTCTGCCAATATATGCACTTTTACTTTTAAATCATGTTTTGTATCTAATGTTTTTATTGAATAAAGTAATCATTTACCAAATATTTTATTATTGTACACATATACTTAAAATATAAAAATAATACGATTTATTCATGTGAGCTGCTTACTTCTTAAGGTTTTATTTTGTTTAAATATGTAACGTACTAAATACACCGTAGCATTTCATACATTACTTCAACGCGGGCAATACGAGTTGCATTTCATTGAATCGTTCTTCTTCTAAGCCTTTTAATATAGAAAAAATATCTTCGAGTATTACAATAATGAGATATCTAATTAAATTATCGGATAAAAATTATTGAACCATCTATAATAATTGAAATTTCATGATGATTTGTCGAGCGATTTGGCAGTCTATAAGAAAATACTCAATTTTGTGAAACGTATAGATTAAATCTGAGTAAAATAATGTGATGACATGTACTTAAATTACTTATATAATAAACTATTGTTGAAGATTATACTCATACTTTGCTTACGATTGCTTCAAAACATCATCACAATCATCACTTAAAATAAAATAAGGTTTTTTTAAAATATTTTTTTATTTTAATTTAATTAAGAATAACTTGACTAAGAAGGGGTCTGGATGTTACCACCAATTTAGCCATTTTAAAAATCACCGGCACTTCTATAAGCATCACAGTTAGAAAAGTAAATTTTTGTAATCGCATATATGTACATCTCTCTTTATGGGCAATGATTTTATTTTATTTTAAAACCAACTTCATGCCTGTTTTAAAACATCAACTGAATGTCTATTTCTTCAGTTTTATTCTATATATATATATATATATATATATATATATATATATATATATATATATATATATATATATACTAGAGGTAGTATTATATATGACGGTTACACGATGAACCGATTTTTTTCAGCATGCAATATTCAAAACCTATCGCTAATCGACTCGTCGGCCAACAAAGGTGTGGTCTCGGTTAGATGACATTTGGTTCTGCTAATATGGCACACATCTTCCTGTTTTACACAACTTTGCTCACTTGACAAAAGCATGATTCTACAAGTAACTAAATCAATACTAAACTGATAAAAAAAACTTTACTGACAATCGGATAAATTAGCTCTCCTACAAAAAAATAATGTGCCCAAAATATTGTCTCTGAGACTCCTAGAGACAGATTGTAATGAGCATAATTGTGTAAATACAAATTGTGGCCAGCAAGGTATAAAGAGGTTATACTTTCAATTATCATTATGGACTCATGTTTGTCAGAACGCAGATTTTAGATTCATTTATTAATTTAAAATCCCGTTCATGAAAACATTTCGAGATATTTTTCGTGGCATTTGACCAAAATTTGCGGTAGTTTTTTTTGGCGACCAATATTTCTACTAACTAACATACAGAAATTCCTAAAAAAGTAGCAAGCGGCGCTTTTTTTCGGTGAAATAAATGCAAATAATTTGTTGCTTCGCAAAATTTGTCAAATACGTAAAATCATAATTACGAAACCAAATTTTAATAAAAAAAATAGTTATTTTCATTTAAAATTATGTTCAATATTTGTGCTGATGTAGTTTTATCGTGTTAAGAAATGCATTTTGAGCATAAAATATTTCCGTTTATTTTCTTAAGTTTGTAAATCCTCTTAAAGAAAAACTACCGACACTGATGTAGTCAAATGGCGACGTTATGGTTCCCTAGTCGTAGCACTCCAGTCGTAGATATTGAAAATACAAATGTTACAAAAACCGTCCTTCTTGCAGCGCTTCCATAAAAATGATAATCCAAAATAGCTCATGTCGCAACCATGGATCATTCATAAAACCTAATCCCCAATAAGATCAATAACATACAAAATCACCTTTAAAGTAGTTTTTCGTGGGACATACAGAAATACAACGATACATTACAAAAAATATATATATTCTAAATTTAAGATCGAATGACTAGCCCGACACTCCCGTGGCATAGACCATTTGATCCTAAGAAGTGGCTCATCCCATCCAGCGACAAGCAGTGACCGATCCAAGTTTTTTTCCACGACCAATGTTGCTTAACTGGTTATCCATCAAGAATCGGCCTTACGACCTGCTATTGACGGTGGACTAAAAAATATGGTAAAGTTTAATTAAAATATTCGCACATTTTTACACGCAAAAGCTTTTTAAATTTTTCCTATTGATACTGCATTTTCCATAATTTTCGCATTGTATGATGTAAAAGAATTGTCGCTCTTCTGTCTGCCTCCATTGAATAAACTTTGAAGGCTTCAGTTTTTTTCAGAAGCGAATAATAACGCTAGGTACCTACTGTCAATAATACGAAATTAAATTGTAAATTTTGACCGAATGCATACGCAGGCATAATGCATGTTATTCCGGGCGCGTCTGCGGCAAGCTTCACTTGTTTGATTGGATGTCGTGTATGGAGTAGTTCATTTTTATTGTTCTGCTGTGTATTGTGTATTTTTACTACCGTTCTCTTTACCACACAAGCACTAAATTAGAAACATATGGCTACCGATTGCTGTAGGCAATGAATTTCTCACTTTACGAATTTACGATGTTTTCTTCTTCGTAGTATCAATCCGGTGGATTGGTGTGCAGCAACAGAATCTTGCATCTCGATCTCCATTCCTCTCGGTCCTCCGCAACCCTTTTCAGCTCAGCATAAGCGCTACAATTCATGTCCTCGAATACTTGCTGCAAATACTCCCGTCTAGGGCGCCCTCTACAGTTTCTACCCTCAACCATCCCCTCCACAATATTGTGAAGAAGACCATCGTGGCGCATGATGTGACCAATCCATCGGGCTCGCCTCTCTGAGATGGTTCTTATTAAGTGCCTATCTTCCTTGATTATCCTGAGAACCTCATTGTTCGTGACGTGGTCTCTCCAGGAAATTCCAAGAATTCTTCTGTACGACCACATCTCAAAAGCCTCTAGTGTTTTTTTATCACTTTCAGATAAGCACCATGTCTCACAGCCGTACATTAAGATGCTCCAAACAAGTGTTTTGGCAAGTTGCTTGCGGAGCCCTAAAGAAATATTCTTTGACTCAAGAATTTTGGCTTTTTTATTGAAAGCTAGCCTTGCTTGATGTATTCGACTGTTGACTTCTCTTTTGTTCTGCCATCCCAGGTGATTGTACTTCCAAGGTATACAAATTCTTTTGCATCTTTTAGGGTACTCCTAGCATTGATATGTTAATTTTCTGCTGCTCATTGCGGCTTACTTTCATGACTTTGGTTTTTGTGCTGTTTATCTTCATATTGTAGTTGGAATTAAATATGTTTTCCATGGATGTCAGCGCTTCAGTGAGTTCATCTTCAGTTTCAGCAATCAGAGCAATGTCGTCAGCAAACCTTATCATATCAATCTTTTGGCCATGTATTTTAACCCCCTCTCTATGGCCCATTTTTTCCCTGATGTTATTAATTGCATTTTGTATGTATACGTTGAAGAGTACAGGCGACAGAGAGCATCTTTGTCTCACCCCCTGGCGTATTTTTGCTTCCTTTTGGACATTTCCAAGTGATATTATGGCAGCTTCTTCTTTGTAAAGTGAAAAAATGAGTCTTCGTTCCTTGTATTTGACTCCAATTTCTTTCATAATATCGAAAAGCCTCTCCCAATCTACTTTATCAAATGCTTTTTCAATGTCCACGAAGGCAATATATGTATCTTGGTCCACTTTTATCCTCTTCTCCAAGATCATACGCAGGGATAAGATTGCTTCTCTGGTTCCCATTCTTTTTCTGAATCCAAATTGATCGCTAGTGAGAGTCTTTTCTATTTTTGGTTCAATTCTATGTAGGATTATGTTGGTCAGTATTTTGGATGCATGGGATAGAATACTGAGTGTTCGGTGTTATTCACATTTTGTTGTTCCGGGCTTCATCGGCAGAGTTACAATTAGACACTTTTTGTTGTTACGATGTTTTAAACAACAATAATAATATACATTTCATCGACATCCGATGTATTGGAGACAAATTATTTAGGAAAGAATAATGTAGGTTGTTGTTAAATCACCAAAAAACAAAAAATGCGTGTCGTCGGTCGGATTAACACGATCTTAGGGCCAAATGCTCCAGGCCTCGGTGTGTCAGGATAATCACCAACATCCTTAACAAATCTGATTAACAAATCATGTCTTAGATACTACAGTGCCGTTTTTTGAAGTCCCGGGGCTTTTGTTTTAGAGGCTGTAGGGAACCTTATATGTTCCCAGATGGATTTTCAAGAGCAGATACGTCTGTGGCATGGCCAATGGCAACTAACTGAACTGTATAGCTGCAGTTTGTGGTGACCTAGTATTTTAGAAATTTAGCCATGGAAAAACGTGTTGGTTACCATATTCATTCGATTTATCAAATTATTATGATTTTCTGGAAAATATATTTTATAATAACAAATATTTACAAAACTACATTGCGTCTAATGAAATTCCACCGTATTCTTTGTGGACCGCTTATAATTTGAAGTTACAGAATAGATCTCCAGATTTAGAAAAAGAGAGAAGGATTCAAAAATATCTGATTAAGAAATACTCTTTGTATACTTTTACAACTCTATTTATAAATTAATTCATATTCAATTTTAGCGTTTGTTTATAGTTATTCAATAATAATGAGACGTAACAGTTTTATGAGAAAAATATCGAGAAGTACAGAGAATGCTGACTAAATTCTGGTTTACGAAGTGTTAAAAGGGAAAGAGCGGTTTGATAAATTCTTTATAAATATAGCACACACTCTCATGTATATTCAAATGTACTAACTGTATAGTAATAGTTCATAACTTTGAAGATTTTTTGGTGAAACAGTTTTTAATAAGACACTTTAATGTTGTAATTTACTCGCACTAACATTGTCATGATATTGTTTCAATGAAACGATAATTATGTAGTGAAACAGACACAAGGAGTCCGGTAACAAAAGGAGCACGATAATAATACTTATATTATTATAGAAAAATAAAAATAATGTGCAGTGTTATGCCCCGGGGCTATCGTTTACATTTCATGCCATTTCGTCTTTTATATCCGCTTAGCAAACATTCGCCCGTCCGATTCCAGTATGTGCCGGGTACCACCGTTTGTTGAACCAGAGAAAATATCGGTCTTTTAACTGATATTTTGGGAAACGATACTTTTGTAACACAAAGGCGTCCATATCGCAAGTCCAAATATATATTAATAAGTGGTGCTCCGTCGGTTTTAATGCAGACGAAACACAGACGTTTTTGATTAGACATTGTTAATGTTTTTACCATAGCATGTAATCTGCTAAACACAATTAAATTTTGTCCTTCGACTATAGACTTATCTTATACTTACTGAAAATCCATACAAGTGTGTCGTCCAAAAATAGATATTTATCAAAATTTCTTCCTAAATGTCACCGGTAAGCTTTGAAATGCACTTCCATTCGCTGAATTTCCTGATTCTCACAATCTTAATATTTTCAATAAAACAATAAATATACACTTTCAATTTCCCTGATCAACTCACGAAACATTAATTGCAGTAGGACTGAATTGAAAACGCTAAACTCATATAATTCACTAACTATCAAGTAAGTGTTTTGTTTTGAAAATTGAATGTATCAACATCAGTCCATATTTGCGCCCTGGCTGGAGCATATGATTGTCACAAACTGCTATAATAATTTTTTTCCAGCCACTATGCTACAGCGATAATTAATAAGCCTAAAATGATGACTGCTTTTCCAGCTAGAGCACTTTTATGTCTTCATTCACAGTGGGATGGTAGTCTGACATATTCGCTTCTTTACCTCATTGTTTCTCACAAAATCGATCTCTCTTACAGATAATGTATTCGATATTCTATGCAAGAACCTAATATACGACTGCATTCAATTATGTTTATGTGTCAAGATTCGTAGACGTGTAGTATTCACTATACTACAGTAAATACTACACGTACAGTAGGCGTGTAGTATTAACTAAATACTACACGTCGAAAGACATCAAATTAATAGGCAGCACCAAATCTATGAATGCTGACGATGGAAATACTGATTGCAAGTATATACGTTTTTCTTAATAAAGATTCACACAGACATCGCAAAGATAAAATTAAATATTTTTCATTTTCATATTTTTTAGTCATTGACTATTAATGGAAATGTAATATTTCATGTAGTTTTATCATATAATTTTAGCACGGTTATAACTTTATAATATTTTTTATAGAATATCTGTTATTATTACATATTTATATTAAATTTAGGATTGAATAAAGTGATGCATTGTTCAATTCAATAACAAAGAGTAAAATAAATCCATTTTTTTTTCATTTAGCGGGGAACATATTTCAGCCATTCCGCTAATGGGAGCATCAATCATTTGCATTAAAAATACGGAAAATATGGAAACTACCTTTGTTTCATATTTTATTTTATCCAAACAAGGGGTATATAATCAATAGCTCAAAAATGTTGTCGCTCACAAATTAAAAAGTATAATTCAAATAAAAGGAACATTTGAATAAAAATAAAATCATGTCAGTCAATTGATTTCGAAACAATAAAACTGTAATTACTGGTGTATGTATGTAGCACAATATTGTACTAAAATATACACACATACAACACCCAAGTACCGAGTGGTATATACTAGTTTATAATTAATATATTATTAAGTTACGGAAACAAAGGGCAGGCTTTTTGTCGCCACAACCCTACTGAAAATCAACAAAAGTATATACGTAATGAAAATATGATAGTCGTATTTTAATTTTTTTAATAAATTTTGTGCCCCACAGGAGTAGTTTATTATAAAACTACAAGAAGTATTGTATATCAATGGTACAAAAGCATGATGGTTGAAACCATTTTTTTGGACTTAGATTTTTAGTTTTAACTTATTTTAAACGATCTGCCGGCGGTCATAGCTCAGTGGTAAAGCGTTTGCTTTGCAAGCCAAAGGTCGTGGGTTCGATCCCCGACGGAGATTAAAAAAAAAAGGATTTTTAATCAATTTCTGAGCTCTAAAATACTCCGGTTGGTGTGAATTTGATCCATCACCCGTTAAATGTCAGTCATAGCCTATTAATTAAAATTGGTGGTAGACGAATGTCGTCCCGTGAAGACCACCCATTCATAGTAAATTCCTATAATAATAAAGGATGATGCGTGAATCTCGGGTTGTAGTTCTCCTGTATGTGCTTACATAATAATAAAAAAAAAAAAAAAAAACGAGAAAGATATTTATTTATTCTTATGGCTATGAAGTTAAATGCACAATAACCAGAAATAAAGCCCCAAAAGGGTTTGATATTTTTAGAGTGACAAAGTTATCGACCTGAAAATACTACACATCAAAAATAAAATGACATATTTATGACTAACAACTACAAAAGTTTTCAATTTCTTAGTAATTCACGTACACATACAGTAAAAGAACTCGATTTTTTAATTGTTTAATTAATTTTCTATTGAGTTTTGTTATACGATTAGGGAATATGTAAAGATTACAACTGTCAAATGAACTTTCATTAATGTTGTTAAACTATTATATCCCGACATTTAAATTTCTCTATTTTTCCATTATTATCTTTGTCGGATGTCTTAGGTTGGACTTTATTCTGTCTAGTCCATAGTTTAATTAATTGTCAAATTTATTTTTGGAAAAATGAGTTAACGTAAATTTTCTTATCACAATATAAAAAAAAATTCGAGTCAAAATTATATCGCCTCTGCAAAATGACATATATTTGTTAGAGTTACAATACATACTTGAAAAGATTAGCCAAAAGGTTTTTTTCATATTTTAATTTATAATATTATTGCTTAATTTATGTATTTATATTTTTGTGCATAAAAATTGTAGGCACACATTGAAAAAGGCAAAAAAACTATGTTTTTTAATGTGAAAACCTTAAAATTTGTGGTAACTATATGTTTGATATGATGCATTGTCCTTGTGCATGTTATCACCAGATACTTTGCCTGGTTGAATTTCCCACGCACACTAGCTCTAGACGCGAACATTCATTACCGATAGAGTATGACATGCAATGTGACGCTTAGCATTTGAATTCAAACACTAAGCATGAAGCTATGTACTTAATTCATGATAATATGCCCACACCTTTCAAAACTCAATGACGTAATATATATCAAAGATTGAACTTATAATATTCTCATAAAAATGCTACTGAAAATACTGTGGCATAGACTGTATTTTTCCATACGAAAAATATAGAGGAGTTGCTAAAATAAAAAAATAAAACATATTTTTGGGAGGCACAACAGAACAAAAGTTAGAAACTACTGTTGTATGTCATATTCCTTTCTGATTCGTAGCAAAGAACCAATACAATCCACTACCAGAACAGCTCTCATTACTTCCAACTTGTACATTGCATTAAATGTGTTTTTTAAATAGTTTTATTTATTCATTATTAAATAAATAAAATAAGATTTTATCTGTCGGTGTTAACATTTGCTTGAAATATCAAGTTCTCTGGTTATTATTAACCTAATGAATGTAGTCGGATATTCTGTTCTCTACATCAGCCGAATCGCAGTGTTGTTCCGCCTATGTCCACACGAGCAGCAAAATCACACAAGGAGAGCGTTTAATTAAAACACAGAAAACAAACTTCAATCACATGTTAAGTAAAGGACCATGAACCAAGATCCGGAGTTTTTTCAATTATTTTCCCAGAATGAAAAAACATTGGTATCATTAACATCAAATACGTATTATGTTTGGGTAATAATCACAAAATCATTAACGAGTTTTTCATTCGCGAACAATACAATAAATACAAAAAATAATTTGAAATTGAACAATATGTATTTCCAATGTAATTTTTATATTCAGTCACGAAATGTTGTAAGCTTCCTAATTGTTGTCTATCTACATTGTAGACATTAAGAATATATATCATTCGGCTTTGATGATCAACCAAACATCATCGACATCTTCCTGCATAATAATCTCATAAACCATAATCTACTTATAATAATACGGTTTCATGAATTTTGACTCATTTGCTTCAATAATTACCGCTAGACAGTTTGTATCTCTCTTGTTGCTTAACAAGATTTTCGTTTGCGATACTCGTTATTTTAATACGTATGTATTATGATATCATTAAAGTTGAATATGCCTAATTAATTAAGTCTTCGGTTGAGATAAAGAACGAGTATCTATTGAAAATTGCATAAAATGTAGTAGATATAGGTTTGGAACGCAGAGCTTAAGGGAACTTTACAAAAATTTCAATTCACAAGATTATTAGTTATTCATCATATCCTGATGCTGTAGTTATACTATTGATAATAATAATATTAAAATAAAAAAACTAAAATAAGGTTTTGAAATACCAAATTCCATTGTTTTATTTATACTGACGGATTTTAGATTTTTTCAAATTACGAGCATCATACTTTGTAATATGTTTTGTCATAACTTAAAGAAGAAAACCACTACACATATAAGCATTTTTAATGTCCCTTGACACAAATGTATATAGTATTGAATTATAATAAGTGGTCTTTATAATTATTCGAGGAGATAAATACAATATGTACCGTTTCAGTAACTTGATTCTGAAAGCATATTACTTGCATTAATCCGATCTTGAATTGCCAAAGTCAGATGCACTGACAAACATAAAACCAAGTTTTAAGTGGTTTAGCAAACTATAAATCATCCACGATCTTGGGATTAAACTCCGACGAGGATTGTGCGAGTCAACACGAAGTTGTGTGTAGTTGTAAATGATTATACAAGATCAGTACAGGATTCTTAGAATCAGAAATAGTAAATACAGTGAAACCTCTCTCTATCGTTTTTAAACGGACCTATTAAAATAAACTATGAATGCGGGAAAACAATGAATGCGGGATTAAGAGGATAAAACGTAAGGAGATACGATCGAGTAAAGATACCGTCCTCCCAATCTGCATAACCATTGGTAGATTAAAATTATAAGAAGAAAACAAGTTTTAGATGTAAAGAAATGTGTGTATTTATTTTACAAAATACAAAGCTAAACAGAACCAAAAAAATATTAAAATTTATTACTTTGTAAATAATCTTTCATCGACATTTGTTTTTTTACTGTTTTATTTCCGCAAGTCAACAGTATATTTTCGGCTTTGCAAATGATATTTTTTTCGGCATCAGTTATTGAGTGTGCGTAGTAGAAAGTTTTTAATCTTTAAAAGAGTGTGCATGCTTCCGAAAATGAAGGTGCAGGCAGCGGCTCCTCTTCATCAATATCGACCTCTTCTGCTGTCTCCGTCAACCTTGCGTCACACAAGCTTTCGATAGTTTCTATCCCACACATTGGAATATTGTCGTCGAAAGTAACAAAATTGTTAAAATTTGTCTGAGTATCTAATCTAAGCCAATCATCTTCAGAAACCTCAACGTGTTCATCTAAAGATTCTGATACTCTATTGTAACCGCATTTGTTGAAACAGCTGACAACTGTTGTCTGTTTCACCTGACGCCAAGCAGTCAATGTGAAATGCAACGCTTGTAGAATGTCAATCTTTAAGGTTGTTTTATTTACTGAAGTGTCCGAATCCATCAAACACACAGCCTTCCGCACAAGTTGTTTCCGATTAAATCCCTTGAAACATTTGATAATTCCCATATCCAATGGTTGCAAAACGCTCGTACAGTTTGCAGGATAAAAAATAACTTTAATATTCTTCAAAATTGTCGTCTCAGTCGGGTGAGCTGCACAGTTATCTATGAACAGTAAAATGTTTCTTTGTTTTACGCGCATTTCCGCATCAAGGTGCCTTAGAAATAAATTAAAAATGTTTGTGGTCATCCATGCCTTTTTGTTAGCGTAATATTTTACTGGCAAAGTTTTTTTTTTTTTTATCGTTTAATTCAATCGATGAATGCGGTAAATGGTGGATAGAGAAACGATCGATGCGATCTATTTTTGTATGAAATGAATTTGGACCAGAAGAAATAAACGACACATCCGGGAAAACGATTATTCGAGGAACGATAGATAGAGGTTTCACTGTACTTGTATAAATATTTATTAAAACAATTGTACGTTTATTTATTTTAATATACAATTTTTGACGTTTTTAAAGTGCCATTAAATGTAAAAATTCTCAAATGTAAAAACATTATATCCTAATATAGATAAACAAAAATCAACATGATTTGGTGTATACAATATTTGTATAAAAAAACCTAATGGATACTAACTAGAGCATCAAATGTTTTCATTTAAGTTTTTATTCAGAACATGGTTCTCGATGTGGGCAATTCGTAGCCCCAGAATCATGATTTTTCGTTTTCGAATTCTTTAATCATTTGAAGATATAATATTCACAAACATAATGTGTTATGCATGATTTTCAATTTTGGATTAAATAAAAAATACAAATAGTAATGAACTAATAAAAACAAAAAATGACTTAGTTGCATGTACTGAACACGCCTAAGACTTCCCACCTCTATAAGCTCGGGACTAAGACAAGCTCAGAACCGGAAGTGCGGTTCTGAGAAAACTCAGGGATCCTGGTATTGGAAGCACTGTTGTATACTTGTAATTATATAATTATTTTAATTTAAAAAATTATAAATTAAACATATTTAGTTTTGATTCACAATTTATTTTAACGATTGCATGTTTCGGCCTTCCTGAAGACCATCTTCAATAAGATTATCGAAGGTCAAAATATATATTTTTTAAATATAAGGTCTTTTTCATACAATGACCGCAACAGAATTGAGCTCAAAGTTAATCGGATAACACATAGTAAAAGTTTGGAAAGAAATTTGACAACTTACAAGTATCTTGGTCTCTAGAGAAAAGAGGAGTCTTTCAACATTTAATGTCGTTTTATTTAAGAGGGTTCACTGAACAGTTTTACGAGTACTCGTACCTTACACGCTTTTTCACATTGAACGACAAAAAAATCCTTGATCAATTTTACAGATGACGATTTTACTATATAATATATTTATATACAATATATTCAAAGGTCAGTTTGTGGATTGGTATCGGTCACGTATATATTAGTACGAAATATGGTATCTTCCTTTTTGTCCGCATATCTCATACTGCATAGCGACATTGTGCTGATGTAAAAATGAAGAAAGTGTAAATTCATTGCTAATTATGAAAGAGACTTGATCTATTTTAAAGGAACGGGGTGATTAAATAAGGATTTTTTCTTGCGGTAATCTGAATAAAACCTCTTCAATAAGTCTTCAGGAAGGCCGAAACATGTAATCATTAAAATAAATTGTGAATCAAAACTAAATATTTTTAATTTATTAATTTTTTAATTTAAATTAATTCTTAAATTACAATTATGCAGTTTCACCAAGTATTGTAAGTTGATAACCTTTAACTTACTTACTCATCACTATTTGCAGAAAAATGAATTATATGACTTAGTAAGCAACAATAATAATTGCATTTAATTATAAAGATTAATAGGAATAACGCAAGCATAACAGCCTATATAATTCTCTATATGTGCGTTATTAATTGGGCAATTGGAAAAGTGCGTAATCAAGAAATGCGAGATCTAAGGTCCAAATTGCATGGACAATACGTCATCACGGTCACATTGCTGTTCAAGATGACATATGCTTTGTTATCTATCGCGTAACAACGTGCATCTGGAAAATCGAATATGTAATTATATAAAAATTCATAAGCAATTGTGAATGCGCACAAGTTGTTTCGCATTGTATTCGTCCTACAATAAGAATTTCAGGGACTTAAGAAGGTGAAGAATAAAGGAAATAATCATATTCACTCGACTTTTGATGATATCCTGTCATTCGGAAAACGTAACTCAATGCCCATTTACTTCCGTTTCCTCATCAGTTTAGATGAATTCCTTCACCTGTTAGTTCATTTTTATAGATTGTTAGAGTTCCTTACTGGTCGTGCTATATCACTCCAGCTCTGATCGAATCGATTATTTATAAGATGGAATAGAATGTTTCTTCAGTAACGGGGCGTCGTTGCGGTGAGATTTATTAGATTCTGCTTCTGTCGCTCGTTATTTTCGTTCGTATATTATCACAGCAGTCGTTCATTTATGTTTTCATCGCTGTTTTTCATGTTTCTATAACATATTTCAAATCAAAGCATTTTTATGTTAACAATCGCGAGCGAATACTGAATGCTGGATTTTATAATGTATACCGAAATTCTTTGTGGAAGACTTTTTATAACTATTATTTTTATTCAGCTGATTTCTCCGACTTATTATTTTTAAGAATTTCTGTACAGCTTTATCCGGGTGGCATAGTCCAGTGGTAAAAGCGTTTGTTTGTCATTCAGGCGCTATCGGTTCGAATCACGAGCAAGCTTGATTAAAAAAATTACATTTTATCAAATCTAAGCTCTAAACATACCCCCGGTAGGGTTGAGCCACCTTTTAAGGACAAAACAAAAAAATCTAGGCCTCGGGAGCGTTGGGCTGATCATCATATCTCCTTAAAAAATCCTGATTATTGAACACCCAAATATTTCTCTGGTACACAGCTGCAGTCTATGCAAGTTCGCAGGTTCTTGCCGTGAAGGCTCCGGGAACCATCTTTATTTTAATGTGGTCGTCTGGGTATACAGGTGTTCTGGGACAAGGCATATATAATCTAAGCTTACAGAACTGTGAAACGGATATTTGCGGTATCCATATGCTTCAAATATGGAGCGGATATGGTAAAATAAGTTGTCCTGAATGGACTGTCAATAAACTCATCAGTTGTAAACTGATAATAATCTGAATGAGCGTGTTATGAAGGTGACTTGACTGTCTTCCAAATTTAAACAGGTATGGATGAGGTGAGAAAATGACAATCCAGATGGCGCCTATCGAAATCCAGATCGGGCACGTATCAGCGGAAGTCCAACTTTTAAAAAGGTTGAAAATTTCTTATGTCGTGGCGTACAGGTCACTTTAATATGCGGTCTGCAGAAAGAGGTCATTTTATTTACTGGGAACGCTGTTATGTATTTTTATTTCATTTGTAATATATACACCATACAGTGTTTTTATCGTCCTTAATTTTCTACAGCATTCTGCGAGTCTTAGCATTTTACCAACTCTCTACAGCCTTATAATGGGTTTCGAGTACGCTCTGTAGATAACCTAAGTTCGATGGTTTGACATTGTGAGAAGTAATGAGGTGAGGGAGCAGCAAGACAGCCATCAATACTATTGTCAGTTAACGGAAGAATTTGGACCTAGCTTAAAATACAGCAGTCTTTTATTCAAACCCCTAATTTATAGCTCTTTCTGTGGAAGGCCGTTGAGAATAATATATAGAATGTACTCGGTGGAGCTCCGGGAGGCAGAGCTGATATAGATTAAGGGAAGGACAATGGCGGCTGACAAAGCTATATAGCGGCAGTTTGTGACGATTATATTATCCAGTGAAGGGAGCCGATGTGAAATTATATCGGTGTAAGTGAAAATTTACTCTACCAGGAAAGTAAAAAAGTAGAAAAACCCTTTATCTCGATATTCTAAATTGCTTAGTGGTGCCCTTTATAATAAATGTCGATAAAACTTTCTTTATTTCCGAAAGATACGAAAATCAATGTTAATCATCCAATAAATTTGGTTGATGTCCACTAAACCGAACAATTTATATTATTTTCATTGAGTCTAGACGCTTCGATTTTATATAATAATAATTTTGAATAAATTATTTTTGATGAATACTTCCAATGTTTTATATTGGAAAAAAATGCCCAATTAAGAATGTGTTTATTTGTAGGGATGTCTTTCAAAAAAAAATCCATTGTGTCGTGAAAGAGTATTTTTTCAAAGAACAACGAAACTTGCTCTTTGTTTATTTTTATGTACTTTAAAATACTCTCACTTTATTAATCAGAAGTCTTTAAAGGTGTTCATCTTTATTTAAAAAAAAATAGCATCATTTTCTAGAACAAATATTTATTACAACTATTTTAATTATATATATTAACACATTATATACGTTCATCAGACTGTAATGACAAATCTAACCTGTGGATTCTATGTTACTTTTCATTATAATAAATTATGTATAAGCGCTGTATATAGAGTGTTGATCGACCTAAGTAATTAGACTCCAGCCATTCACGCATCATCCATGTTTATGAATATTCGATGTTATTCACAGGATGACTTTTATCTACCACTTAGTTTAATTAATAGGCTTTGTCTTTTATTTTAATTGTGAGGGATCATGTTTACACCTTAGAGCAGTGGTTCTCAAACGGTGCACCGCGGTGCACAGGTGCACCGCGAGCGTGTTGCAGGTGCACCGTGAAAAAAATGGGTAAAAACGAAAAAAATCCGCGAAATAGTGAAAACCGAAAAAGTAGTTGGCGAAATTATGAAAATCGTCGATTTTCAATCAATGTATATTTTATTACATTCGAGATACCCCACAATAGATAAATTTATTACCAAACGAAATAATGAATCAGACCAAAATATCAATGACACAGAGAGTACAAGTGGAAGAATAAAATACATCATACGTCTCATACAAGAGAAAATATATCCAGTAAAATCAGAAAAATTAATCGACAGTATTCTGAAGAATATTTACGTTTCGGTTTTACTAGCATCAATGATGAAGAATGTCACATTCCACTATGTGTCGTATGTGGAGAAAAACTGTCCAATAGCGCGATGTATCCCGACAAGTTAAATCGCCACTTCACTACAAAGCACGCCGATCTTGCATCCAAAAGTAAAGATTACTTTGAACGATTAGTAAGCATGCAAAAAAAAGCGAAATATTTTGAAAAAACTGTTAATATTTCCGATAAGGTACTACTGGCGTCATACGTGATTGTTGAATTGATCGCTGCAAAATTAAAACCACATACTATAGCAGAGTCTCTAATTTTACCTGCGCGTTGTGAAGTAGGAAAAAATATGTTTGGTGATGAAGCAAAATCGAAATTATGAAAATTCCTCTTTCAAACGATACAATAAAAAGAAGAATTGTAAATATGTTGGATTATATTGATGAGAAAACAGTTACCGATAAACTTTCCAAACGACATTTTGCTTTACAAGTCGAATGGACTGACATAAGCTGTAAGGCACAATTACTAGGGTTTGTTCGTTTCATAAATGAAAACAAAATAGTGAATCAATATATATGCTGCAAAGAACTTACTGAGCATACGACTGGACAAAATATTTTTGATTCTATTTCTTCATATTTAGAACAATTGAAAATATCGTAGGAGTTATGTGTAGGAATTTGTAAAGATGGTGCTCCTTAAATGGTAGGCTCAATTAAAGAGTTTGTTAACCTTGCAAAGAAAAGAAACCCTAAGATTATATCTAAGCACCTTTTTTTACTTAAAGAATCTTTAGTGTCGAAAACATTAACAGCGGGACTTAAACCTGTACTAGATCAAATTGTAAATATAGTGAATTTCATAAAATCAAGACCTTTAAAAACATGCATATTTAAAAAACTTTGCATTTTTATGGAAGCTAAATATAAGTCTTTGCTTTTTCACACTGAAGTCATCTCTAGGGAGAAAATTTTATTTTCATTTATAGCACTTAATAATGAGTTATTAATCTTTTTTCGAAATGAAGGTATGGATGATTTTGTTTATATTCAGAATAATGATTGGTATTCTAAAGTAGCATATTAAGCACATATTATAATTACTTAAATAACGTTAACACAAGCATTCAAGGAAAAAACTAAAATTATTTTTCACCCATTGACAAATTGTCAGGATTTAAGAAAAAAAATAACTCTCGAATAATAGAAAAAAACTAGATACGTTTCTTCACTCAACAAATACATTTGCGAGGAAATTATTTCCGCGATAATAGATCATTTAACTTTAGAAGAAGAAAATATTGCACATTATTTTCCTTCTTTAAATATAGAAAAAAATGACTTGATACAAAATCCATTTGCTACAATTGATACACTGTATTGTGGATTTTCATACGCCGAAGAAGAAGAATTAGTCTCATTGTCGACTGATCGTACTCTAAAAATTAAATTTTCCGAAATGCCCATGGAGGACTTTTGGATTTCTGTCCAAGATGAATATCCAGTTCTTTACATGAAGGCACTGATAATTTTGTTACAGTTTTCATCATCATATTTATATCAGCTTGGTTTCTCAACAATAGTTAATATGAAAACTAAAAAACGAGAAAGACCTGCAAATTTAGACGAAGAATTGAGAGAATTGACCCTCTTTCTAGATTTCGTTCACCTTCAAATATTAATATGTACATATATTTTTAATAAAACACGTATAAATATAAAATTAAATATCTTTTTAGGTTACTCAGCCAGATTTATATTGTGGCTTTTAGTTTTAGCCATTTGCGGCGAATTTATTTTTACTAATATTTCGACCGCCATTGCAGGGGTCTTCTTCAGTATTGATTATTTTAGTTGCGAGTTGGTGTCAGATAATCTTTTTCACGAGCTTTATTGTCTCCATGGAAACTATTTTTTTTTAAATGACTATGTAACAAAATTATGTACACATATTTTTTTGACCTCTTAACTCTGGTGCACCGCCATTTTTTTCCATGATCAAAAGTGCACCGTGACTTCCAAAAGGATGAGAACCACTGCCTTAGAGCTTGATGTTTGTGAGGGATTGAACGAATGTCCCATGTTTTTGTTTAATCTCTTGATTTTATAAATTTGTGTGAGCTCTATTTATGTTCTATTCATTTATTCACTGGTGTACAAAAGATAATTCTTCTTCACGACATTTGTGTACAAAATGACGTCTTCCAATGAAGATGATTTGTACTAAAATAGTTATAATAAAAACTTACTTCTTCGTAGTATCAATCCAGTGGATTGGTTTGCAGCAACAGAATCTTGCATCTCGATCTCCACTCCTCTCGGTCCTCCGCAACCCTTTTCAGCTCAGCATAGGCGCTACAATTCATGTCCTCGAATACTTGCTGCAAATACTCTCGTCTAGGGCGCCCTCTACAGTGTCTACCCTCAACCATCCCCTCCACAATATCGTGAAGAAGACCATCGAGGCACATGATGTGACCGATCCATCGGGCTCACCTCTCTGAGATGGTTCTTATTAGGTGTTTTTATCTTCTAGGAAGATAAAAACTTTAAAAAATTAATAATACGATCACCTCTCATTTTTCAAACTGAATCATCATCAGCCTGTGTCCGTCCACTGTTGAACGTAGGCCTCCCGCATGAGTCTCCATCCTCTTCGATCCTCCGCCTTCCGCATCCAGGTCACTCCCGCTATTCTTCTTATATCGTCAGTCCATCTTGTAGGGGGTCTGCCAATGCTTCGTTTGCAAGTTCTTGGGCGCCATTCCAGTACTTTTCTTCCCCATCGACCGTCGTCTCTTCGATAGATATGTCCTGTCCATTGCCACTTAAGTGTACCTATTCGTAGGGTAGCATCCACTACTTGAGTTCTTTAAACTGAATGTCGTAGATTTAATCCCCAACGGAGATAAAAAAAAAATCTCAATAAAACCCTCGGTTGGTGTGATTTTTATCCCTCCACACGTAAAATGCCTAATAAATTAAACTTTTGGTAGATTCAAATCGTCCTGTGAACACCACCTATTCATAGTGAATTTCTATGGTAAATGGATGATGCTTACAGTTCAAGTCTATTACGTTGGTGAATCAACACACTTCATGTACCGCTTCAAGCCATATAATCCACAAATAAGATTTTTGCATCATTATCACCATTTATCGGTATTCTCCTGTACGTGATTACGTAACAAAAAACCACGTGTTATAACTTTAAAATTAATTGAATTGTGGAATTATTTGCCAATTGGCATTCAATGTTATGGAGAGTTTGGTAACCTCTGCTGACTGAGTTTGCGTCCCCATGTCGTCCACGCAGGCACCTGTCGTATCGATCAGCAGTCCCTAGGTCAAGTTGGTGCCGAGCTCTCCACTGCGCCCGTAAAGGCTGCGGATGAGAAGTGTGGCGTAATGATTAAAGCACCAGTTCTACGTTCAAGACTGGTCTACGAAGCATGGTGAAACGCTTCAAGAAACACAGAAATATACGATGGCATGAACGTCTTACTAAAAGAACTGGACTTTTATTTTTTAAAGTTTGTCAAAAGCAACGATTGCACGAAGAAGACCGCTGACTCAAATCGTATAAAAACTGAAAATAAATTTAAGGAGCGCCCTCCGTTTGATTTAAATTGCTGCAATTTAATATGTATTCTTTATTTGCATTCTATGTGAAGAAAAATAACTTGTTTCATTTGATTTTTTCATTATTAGGATATCTTTAAATTTTGTATTACTTGCTTAAAGGACTTTGTAAGCGATTTTCTTCTCAAATGTTTATGTTTATTCATCACTAGAATACGTGTTTGTAGTTAAGAACTATAATTTAAATTATTAACTAAAATCAACCATCTCAAAACGAATGGAAATAGTAAAAATTGACGAGATAAAAGATATTAATAAAACCAACATATTAAATGTTGAAATTAAATTTAAAAAACAATTATTTAATATAATGGCCATATATCGCGCCCACGCATCAAATGTAATTGGATTAATCGAAGAACTTAAAAATACTCTATTAAAAATAAAAAATAAAAAAAATATTATTGTTGGGGACATGAATTTAAATATTTTAAGTGATTCTAACACAACTGAAAAAGATATATACCTAAATATGTTATCTGAATTAAACCACCTACAGTGTATAAATAATATCACGAGAAATATACAGGGTCAAACACCAACTTGCATTGATCATATATTTACAAATTTAACTGATATCACCAACTTAACATCTTCCGTCGTTCACACTAAGATCACTGATCATTATTCATGCTACCTACAATATAAATTACAAACAACCAAAAATACTGAAATATTAAAATGTAACAATAATATAAAATACATACACCTAGATACTTTTAAAGACAAACTAAAGAATGAATACTGGAAAAATCTATATAATAGTAGTGATGCAAACGAATGTGGTGAAATATTTAACAATAAAATCATTGAAATATTAAGTTTATCATCAAGAAGTCGAACGAAACCACAACTCTCTAAATTCAGACCTATCAAGCCATGGATTACTCACGGACTAATATCAATACGCCATAAAGATAAGCTTTATAAACTTACGACTAAACAACCAAATAACGTCAAATTATGCAAACAATATAAAACATATAAAAATAAACTCACCTTCTTAATAAAGAAAACAAAAGAATCTTACTATAAACAAAAACTAAACATCGCTGATAAAAACGACAGAGGTTTGGAATGTAATCAATGAAATAATAGACAAAAATAAACATAAAACTAATCAAATTAACCAAATAAAACACGAAAACCAATTAATCTGCTGCAAAACAAACCCTTCTAAGGCCGCATCAGTAATTAATAATTACTTTGTAAACGTAGGAAAACAACTTGCACAACTCATTGACCCCAAAAATACTAGTATAAATTATATTACTAACGATAACTTTGAACAAAAAATAACAAAATTCCAAAATACAACACAAGCTGAAATTGAATCAATAATCGATAGCATGAAAGACGGTTCATCACCAGGATTCGACGGCATTAAAGTAAAATCACTAAAATATGTTAAAAAACAAATATCCAAACCGCTCGCGTATATTATAAATAAAAGCTTACAAGCTGGAATATACCCAGATGTTTACAAACAAACAAACGTTACCCCTATTTTTAAATCTGGTGACCCTAACGATATTACAAACTACAGACCAATATCAATAATTTCAAACATAGCAAAAATATTCGAAAAAATAGTAAAAATAAGAATAAATGAATTTATTAAAACTAATAAACTAATTAATGAAAACCAATTCGGATTTATGGAAAACCGAAACACACAAGATGCCATTGCTTAACTATCAAATTATATACTAGGCTCACTTGAAAAAAATCATAAATGTTTAGGTATATTTATAGACTTGAAAAAGGCATTTGACAGCATTTCTCATGCAAAACTAATATCGAAATTAAATCACATTGGAATAAGTTATAGCGCACTGGAATGGATAAAAAGTTATCTTTATCAACGACCACAATTAGTCAAAATAAATAATGTACCGAGTCAAAAAGAAACAAGTGAATTTGGAATACCGCAAGAAACAGTATTGGGACCACTATTATTTATTATCTACGTAAACGATATATTCAAACAGAATCTGAACGGTAAAATAATATCTTATGCTGACGATACAGCAATAATAATAGAGAGCAATAACTGGAATGATACAATAAAACTAGCAAATGATGATATTAACAGTCTTAAACGATGGTTTGACGTTAATCTACTTACATTAAACGCAGAAAAGACATATCTAATCCCATTCTCCATTAACAAAAAAATAACGACAACTCCCATACCTAAATTATTTATTTATTACCCTGGATGTGATAATACCAACTGCGAAAAAACCTGCTCATTGATCAAAGCTACTGATAAAATAAAATACCTGGGTATAATTATTGACAGTAACTTAAAATGGAAATCACACACAGCTGAATTAGTAAAACGTATACGCAAATGCATCTATATATTCATCAGACTCAGAAACATCTTAACTAAAGCAGATCTAAAAATGGTATACTACTCCATTGTCCAATCTCAACTGCAATATGGCATTGTTGGTTGGGGAGGAACATACCTAAATACTACCTACCCCATTAGACCTGTACAAAAACTTATCATCAAAGTGATATTGAAAAGGCCTCCCACCTACCCAACAGAAAGCCTATACCTATACAATAAATTCAAAGTGCCAACGGTGGATACACTATACCAAAAATACACACTATTTTACAGACTATTAAAGAAAGGAGAGTCGAAAACTGGTACACTTGTCAATCTGCTAGGTTTATGTACAACTTATTAATACCAAAATTTAACACACAACATGCAAAAAATGGTTACAAATATAACGGAATAGTTAATTTTAACAATCTTCCTCGGGAAATAAAAGCGATCAGTGATATTAAAATATTGATTGAAAAGGTGAAACAGTACTTTAACAGAATTGCAAACAGAATCGACGTCACTGCATAACAAATTGAAATAATGAAATGTACCAAAAATGTATTATTAATTTATATATACTTTAGATTTAATTCAACTTATAGTATATTAAATTTTTAATTATATAATGTTAGATTTATATCAAAATCATGTAAATGTATAAATGTGTATATGTAAAACTCTGCATAATTATAAAAAACTGTAAAATAACATAGATGAATCCCACGCCACACACAAGATCTTATCTTTAAGTGGTGTGGTAAGCGAATGTAAAAAAAAAAAAGATTGGAATGTAAATTACTGTGTAAAAAATGTATCTTTTTATATTTGATTAAATAAATAAAATATATATATATATATATATATATATATATATATATATATATATATATATATATATATATATATATATATACTACATATATTACTAACACAATTGTCCGCAACAACTTTCTGTTAACTACCATCATGTCCAGGATATTGAATAGTCTATTAGGTCCGAAATGATAAAAAACACGCTAAACTATAATTTACTTAAAACTGACACATGTAAAGATTAAAGATTCGGGCTTCAAATCATATAATTCACAGTTGGAATTCTCATAAATTCGTCACAAGCAAAAACCCAAAAGTAGTTGGATCTCGTTATATGCAGTGTAGCACACACAAGTATCTACTACT
Source organism: Glossosoma conforme (assembly GCA_022606575.1). Lineage (NCBI taxonomy): Eukaryota > Metazoa > Arthropoda > Insecta > Trichoptera > Glossosomatidae > Glossosoma > Glossosoma conforme. The sequence goes on along the minus strand of JAGTXR010000359.1, from coordinate 183,201 downwards.
AGAGTCGACACGCTAAAATGACTTTTAATACCACGTAAAAGAGTCATATTAAAACCATGAAAATTAAAATGAAATCCGCCTACGAAAAATCCACCGCATTGAGATAATCCCTGGACTAGTAATACGGAAAAAGGAAAAAATCACATAAAATGAACGCGTCTATTCTCGCAGAAGTTTCACAGTAAAATAAATTTACGATCCTACTACTTATTCTAATACTACGGATTATTTATCTTTCATATTGCGTGGTGGATTAGATGTTTTCGGAATGGTTTATTTTTTTAGAGGATTTAGTGTATTTTTTCTAATAGTATTGATATTGTTACGCTTTAGATCTGTTTTGATAAAAAAAATTGAAAAGAAAAAATAATAAATCTAGAAAAATAAATATCATTTAACATACTTATGGATGAATCATAAAACATATTTTTTTAAAAAGTGGTTATATGTACCATATACTCGGACTTTTTTTTATTTTCTAATCCAAAATATTACATTTTTATATAATTCAAGCGTGAAAAAATTGCACAGTGCGTAAAATACATTGATTAGACATGTTCCGTGAGCCGTTGTTTGGTAATCGCTAATATTATATGCTGAATGCATTTAATTAAATAAATAATTTCAAAAACTCTTCAGTTGCATAGGACTCTAACAATATCACAATTCCATCGACAAACACCAAAACTTTAAAAATTGTAATTACCCATTTGCGTTTAGACAAAATGTTATGATATCTTAAATATTTATTAGTTACATAGATCTCACTCCTCTTAATCCCTCGGTTACCGCAACGAACAATTTATAATGAAGTTCCTTCCAAGTAAACTTGTCTTGAACTGAGATTTCCTGGTTTGAACTCACAAGACTATACTTGTTATCGTTTATCGCCCACCTCGTACGTGATCGTCCAAGCGGGCGTGTATCAGCTGGTTTACTATGAACCAATCCACACCCTAAAATATATGAAATAAACAAATACACTACATATTTTCCTCTTCATATTATACTAGAGTCTCTGCAGTTTCGCAGATTTTTAAAAAGTTTTTTGTTTAAGAAATTTAAATCTAGTAAATTCAAGTATTTTCAGAGGATAGTTTGATCAAACCCATAATTATTCATTGGTTATTTTAATGGTTCAAATGATAAAAATTATCACGATATTTTAAAAAATATTAATGTTCAGATATAAGAAACGCTAGTATACTCGTCTAATAGCTATACAGATATCAGCTTACACGACAGTCTTGGCAGCAAAAATAACTTCTTTTATTTCCTAATAACATAAATCATTAATACGCGCAACACAACACAACACAACACTAATATAATGCTTTACAGAGTATGTGGTTACTTGAAAACAAAACAAAATACGTGAATTTTAAATGAAAGTAGTTTATGCGTCTATAAGTCAACCGCTTTTGAGATAAAATTATATGAAAATATTTTGAGATAAAGTTTTCTTCTTCTCGAACTTATAACCATTAAACTCTTGGAATCACTGCGAAGCACCCGATTCGGTTAATCTTTATCGGTATAAGAAGTTTTGACCACTTCAAACTACAACAGTTACTGCCAGATATAAACCTTTTTACCTTTATTGTAGTATCCTAATTTAATATCTGAGGCATATTGTCATCAGAATTCTAGATAGAAACGAGATGAAGGTAAATTTAAATGTTTTTTTTTTTGTTTAAGCATATTTCTTGTATTTTTCATTCCTATACGTTACATATATATATATATAACATATGATCACCACAAATTGCCGCCACTTACTTCTGTCAGCTGCCACTGTTCATTTCTCATTCTAGGACATATCTGCACCTGAAGGCCGACTTGGGAACATATATGCTTCAATAAATGGTAGGGTTTGAATGTTGAATAACATATAAGCATCATTTCTATAAATAGACAATGGTGCCATGCTATGGGCGTTTCCAAGTATTGTGTTTCAAACACATACAGTGTTCCAGTGCAAACATATTTCTGAACCATACAATCCCGCCTGCCGTTTAACGTCAGGAGTCGGCTTATAAAGATGAGTTATGCACTGACGTCCCTCTACTTGCCGCGCTGCACTAATACACAACTATCCACACAAAAAAGTGTATGCAAAGCTGTAGAAAGATTTAACAAGACCTTTATGAAATATTCTATGAACTGGATAAAAATGGTTCAGATATTCAGTAACAATTATAAATACATATACAGTACGATATGGACCAAAAAACTAAAATACGTCCCAACTTTTAAATGTCCGAATAATATCAAATAAATTACTAATGTTACGCTTAAAATATTTATTTTTTGTAAAAATAATAGTTTTACATGTGTAGCATTTGGCTACCATAAATTTCCGCGACGGTTATGTCAGCTTTGCATCAGACGTGTTATAGTTCCCGACGGCTTCCAGGGCGGCAGCCCAATGACTTGAGGAGACAGCAGTTCGTATAAATAATATCATAGGCATTATTAGATGTCTGTAAATAAATATTTTAAAGAAAATTCTATAACTTACCCGAAGCCAGCACGACTAAGCCCAAAACGCCAATATAAAGTAAAAAAGATATAAAAAATATATTTTAATAAATATAAAAAAAGTGACTCTAAAAAATCAACAGAAAATATTGAAAAAAATGCAGGCCTAAAGCTTAAATAAAATGCCTAAAAATTCAAAAAGTACAAAAATTATTTCAAAATATAATGGTTCAGTATGTTTCCATTGAGAAGCGTCGAAGCTATTCAATTTAGTTCTTTGATAACAGTAAAAATGTGCTTAAAAACACTTCTCTGTTCCTCGAGTTCGACAAAAAAAAAAGTTAATTTTATAATGTAAGCGAATTAATTGATTTTTTACCGCTTTACAAACAAATGCATTGTTATTTTTAATTAGCTGAGATGTCACGAGAGCTAATTCGGCTATCTTAGTCGCGGGTACGATCCCCAACCTGACTTAGAATTAAAATTGTTTTTAATTAATTTGTAAGCCATCAATATAAACATGCTAGTTCGTTATAAAAGTGGTTAATTATGTACATATATGGTTCTCGACAATTTCCAGGGCACCTGTCTGGGAACTAGGCCCGTTCTATTCGAGGCATATTATCATTATTTTTAAGGTTTAGTATGTTCATCCCGATGCTACGGAACCAGGAACGTATGGTTCTAAGAAGTAGCTCAAACCAATAAAATACAAAAGTTATCATAATAAAATCTAAAAATTTTATTACCTCTCTATTCTTACTTAAAAATATATAAAAATTCATTTTTCTCAATAATTCGTTTTAAGTATGATAGATTATATCCATTCCATTTTGATAAAGTAAATCATTTTACAGTACGCGGCGGTAATATTGTGTGGTGTCGTCAACCTCACACAAAATATATTACAAAATAATATTATTTATTAGTGACGATTATTTTTTTAAATTATATTATAAACCTCCATAAAAAATCTAATCAACAAACATAAAAATATGCCTCGAATAGTACAGTTGTCTTCTCTTCAAAACCACAGGCACTTGCTTTCGAGGGCGTGGGGACCATACATGTCTGAAGGTAAACATCATATAGTCTGTCTGGGATAAAACTTGGACAATTTATTCTTACAGAACTATGTGACGGTAATTTTTTCATGCTTCAGTAATGATGTGCAATTATTAATAAAATTATACCTAACTAAATTTAGTTTCAGCCGCTAAATTCGGTTGCGAATCTTACTTTACCATTTGTGCAAAATATAAAGTAGCCGTATAATGGAATTTGAAAACAGATGGTTGCATAGAATACTGATGAGATGGATTGACTTTGTGATGAATGAAGAGATAAAGAAGCGGACAAGACAGCCTTCCATAACAAAATATCAAGAGACGAAGATTGACCTGCCTAGGACATGTTCTTTAGATGCTGCAAAGGAGCCAAACTACAGGTGCTTTATTTAAGATCGTCAGACTCTCGCCTTTTATAGAATGCACTCGGCAGAGATCTGGGAGGCAGAGTTGAAATATGATTAGGTACAATCATGAAAGTTGTGACGTCCATTGCTCCAGCTAGATGGGCGGATATGGAATTATAGCGGTTATTTTCCACTCTCTGATCTCGTTCTCTGAATTCGAACACGTTTTTCAGTTGGAACAATGAGCCATATTTATTGTTCAACTCTCATGAGTATAACAATAATTACAAAAGGCATTTAATTAATGGACATACGTATTTTTAATCAAAAAAGTATTTTATTTATTTATTCAACAATTATAACTTTCTTGAAGGGTTTGTTGTCGCTTCTTGCATTTACATGTTTCTTTGATGTGTTTTTTTACGCTCAAGCGCCCAACTTTTCATTCCACATTTCTTAAATGTAAATATTATTACATATTACACTTTTTTGTTTTTGATTTGAATTTTAAAATGAAATATATTTCTTTGAATAACTGTTTATTCTTTTTTATATGATACTAAAAATTCTTACATACGGATAATTAACTTATCACTTGAATTTTCGGACTAAAATTCTCTTGCAAGGGAAAAAAGCCGGCTTATATGCAACAATTCCCTGTTACTAATGTAAATTTGTAATTGTTTACAATATTATTAGAATTACTTTGAACCAGTGTGACAACAAGCTGTTCTATAGTATTTCGCTTGAAACGTTTATTTTTAAACAATATATTTTGTTTATTTTATTACGAATTGACACCTCCGTGAACTTTAATCTTCGAAATACGCTCAAACGAAGCTTGTTTGAATATTGTTGGATGTTTGAATGCATAATATTATATAATGCTGCCTTTTTGTCGAACCGCAAGCCACTCGTCATCTTGAAGGACAATCGACTAATAAATATATTCGGCTGAACTGTATTGGAGTTCATCCATACGGGCTTAGTGTTTCATATCTGTGGTTATGATGGAGAAATGCATATATCACCTAGTGTATGATTATCAGCCTGTATCCGTACACTTTTGAACGTAGGCTCCTGCATTAGTCTCCATCCTCTCGGACCGGTTGGATATATCGATCTCATATCTACGGAGCCCAACTACCATGCATTTTCTGTATTCGCGGCGACCTTCGGCGAAGAAGTCTAAAAGTCCAAATTTTAACGTCTGAACTACTAACTTTTACACCCATGTGTGGTGTTGCTCACCAAAACCCGTTACTTGTATAACGAGAATGTACTCTGAAAACAATGCCTTGGTAAGTGCTCCCAAGGAGCGCAGGTACAAGGCGACCGGCCCGGGGGCCTGAGACCCCAAAAAAAAGTCTTCATCCTCTGCCTTCCACATCCAGGCCAGGAGGATCGGCCAACGCTTCGTTTGCCAGTACTTGGGCGCCGCCATCCAACACTTTTCTTCCCCATCGAGCGTCGTCTCTTTGAAAGATATGTCCTGCCCATTGCTACTTGAGTGTACTTATTCGTTGAATAGCCTCCACTACTTGAGTGCTTCTTAGGATATTCTCCTTTCGGATTTTATCTTTTAGAGAGCATGGATCTCTCCATGGCAGGCTGAGTGACCTTTAGACCTGTTAGTGTATAGCCGATATATAGAGAATATTTAAAAAAAGTACTAAATCATATTGAACAATAATTGTGCACTGTCAATTGTTTCATGAATATTCTGCCGAATGAGACTTCAGTCATGCATTTTGCGTCGATGAACGTTTTGTAGCTTAACGTTTCTCGCGACTCGAAAAATAAGATAAAATTTCCATCGAGATTTGTATAGAATTCTGCCCGTATATTGGATTCGGAAATGCTCAAATGGGTATTTTGGTTATGTTGCAAAATGTAGTGATCAGCAAAACGGACTTATTCGTTGCCTTCGTGTATTATTATGAAAAGGATTTCGACCAAGTGGAGCGTTGTGGGTTGATCGAAACGCTCGATATAAATTCAACATTGATGACATTTAATATAAAAAATCAATACGTTTGTGTTTTAGATTTTTCATTTATTTATTTTTATAAAAAACGGAAACTCCGGCTTAAATTTTGGGGGTGTTTTGCTTTTCTTTAAAAATATTGATTGAAAAATAAATCTTTTTAAGCATAAATATATTTTACGTTCAAATCATTGCATCTTGTGCTGAAGCTTATTTGATACAATGCATAGCTTGTACTTGATGAAGTTCCGGGAGCACGTTACTAATAATTAGCGGGTATGGTACAATGTTTCCTCGATGGTCTCTAGAGCGGGAGAACTGAAATTTGAAGAGACGGCTGCTCTAGTGTCCGAGCTATATATATACATATATGTGTATATTCGTTGTTAAGGCGATGACGAGAGATGCTCCTGAAACCTACACATTTGTTCCTTAGGGTCGCTCCAACCATTATTACCTAATTATGTAAATAAATTATACGAGTTAATTTAATGCTTATAACATAGAAAGGAGTTTATGTGAGATAAAATTTAATTTTGCTATAAATATAATGTGATGTATGTAAATTTTCAGCAACGTTAGTAGCTCGCCACTCTAAATTCTCATGGGCTGCAACTGCAATCAGGAATGACGCCTCTCGGGGCGGTGTTCTGTGTCTGTTAAGCCAGCGATCTTCAAGCTTTTGGTCGGCAGGCCGGTACCGGATCACAAAAGCTTTTTTTTATTTTCATGTCGACGCATACAGGAGAGCGCTCTATGACGCTCAGCCAGGGAGGCTGGACGCTGCATGCGGGAAACGTGTTGTGTTCGTGTTTGTGTGTGGGTTGGAGAGATTGCAAGTGTATATTTATCTGTTTCTTGAAGAGATCCAGAATGTAGAAGGGAAGGAAACACAGACGCTAGAAGAGCTTCCATAGCTTACCGGTGGCATTAAGGAAGGAACTTTGGAAACTGCTAGTTCTTGGTCGACATATATTAACCGTGTATGGATGTTCGGCAAGTGCAAGACGAGTTTTCGGCTGTGGGTGGGTGCAGGAGAAATTATTTCTTAAAGTTTCGAAAAGCAGCGACCGTGGTAATAACGGTAGAAAATAAATATTATTCCAAAATGTCTAGAAGCTAAAAGATTGAAGAACGCTGTGTTAAATCATATTGTCATGGATTTAGATACATTCCACGCAATATTCCAGAGACCTGATGCCTCTGTAGAATATTATGCTGGCTTATACACGCTTGTTTTAAGCAATAATCTATTAAGACGTGGTTTATCACATTATAATGAATCGTTTCGTGAATTATAGCAATTTATATATATACATTTTGGTACATTACTTGAAATTGTTATGTTTTTTTTTATTGTCATACATATACATTGTATATGTATGACGATAAATTAAATAAAAAAATGAATATGCATTGAAATAAGTAAATGTATAAAAAATAATATAACAATGATCATTGTACATTTAATAATTATTTTGCGTTTTTTTTTGCATTTACATCTTTTTAATTTTTAATTTATTTCTTATTAATCGAAAATATGGATATCTAAAAAAGAACTTAAGATAAGAAGACAAAACAAATATTATACAGAATCCATGGTTGCTCGTTTGGGTCATTTTAACTAAATATTGTTTGTCGATATGGGGTATCTACGTGTTCCATTTTTATTAAAATTAAGAATGTAAAATTATTTAAACGTGCTTTACAAAACGCATTAGAATCTATAATGTTCCACATCATACTCCCGAGCATTTCATCACGAAAGACGAGGACTTCTCTGTTCAGGTGATTAAACATGTATTTAATTAAAAATCTTTTATAACTGTAATAAACGAAATAAAAACAAAATGAAATGAGCCGAATAAACAAAAAAATCAAGAAATATGATTCGAGTATATCAAATAATAAAAATCAAGAAATATGATTCGAGTATATCAAATAATAAAAATCAAGAAATATGATTCGAGTATATCAAATAATAAAAATCAAGAAATATGATTCGAGTATATCAAATAATAAAAATCAAGAAATATGATTCGAGTATATCAAATAATAAAAAAATATATATGAAATACATACCAATTTTAATTAATAATCTCTTCGAAATAAATGAAGGATATCTATATTTTTAGAAATAGGTATTTAATGCCTTTAAACAGTTTTTTGGTAAAGTTTGCTGGTAAGTAAGTCAACGTTAATAAAGATAAATACTATTAAATGGCAACAAACAATTACATAAGTGAACAACGAAGGTAGCGGATACAGGTATACCGCGATGTTCAGTTCATGATTTATTACTACGTTGAGATTATTAACTGGCCTTTTTCAAATTTAAATACAAAATATTTAAAATTAATATAATCAATGATACTGATATTAAGCTTGTGAATAAATGCATTCTGATTGAATAATAAAATATAAAAATATACATACTTTGAATATATACTATAGCGACATCTATCATACGATGATAACTTATATAGAAGATCAGAGACGAGTCATCTCAGGTGGAAGAAATTGGCCCGGTGGCCGAGCGGTATAATAACCTGGGCAAAATGGTTGGTTCCAAAGGTCCGCGGTTCGCATCCCGCTCCCGCCGATATTTTTTCTGAATGAATTGACTCGTTTCAGGATTTTTATGTATAGTATATTTATATTTAATTGCTTATAATATTTTATTATAGTCAATGATCTATAAAAGTAGATTAGAATATTGAAATAATAAAATAATATTCTAATAAATAATCAAAAATATTCAAATGATACTGAGTTACAATGTACATTAAAAATTAACACTTGATGCGTTTCATCCTGAGTGAGGACATTTTTGACAGTATCATCACATATCGTTACAATTTAACATGAATAAATATTAAAACAAGCATTCAAACTTTATTATTCATTTGGTCCTATCTGATCACCCTGTATGAATCTTTATAAATTAGTTTCCTTACCGTCTGGTGAATCGCTAGAGTTCTCGTTGTTTTCCGCCTGGGAAAACGCTTGCCATCCGTTTGCCATTCGTTGGCGAATTTCTTTATAACGGGAATCGCTAGAATGCGCCTCTTCAACTGTATAGGTACATCATCTCTAATTAACCTTTGGCAATATTTTCACCTCATTCTTTTGAGCGTTCCACATAAGCATTCTCAAAACCCTCTTAAAAATTACGACTTAAAACACTTATCTCTTCACAAAAAAGTACGATATGAAATCGAATTGCATAAACAACATGCAAATAATAGTCTCATACACTGGCATAAAACTAACATTGAACTTTGAAGTCCGGTTACTTTTATGTACTAATTAAATTAAACGTGCAATGAAAACATTCTCTCGACGAATGCTTTCCGTTTGTTAAATTTTTCTGACGGAAATAAAATTTGTTTTCCAGCGAATAAGATGATGTTTTTAGTTCCAGTTCGCTAAACTCAGCTTTTTATTTTAAAGGTGCATCCTCTTTTTAAGTAATTACGTAAAAATATTTAACTTATTGCATTTTTTAAACATATTCGTAGTAATTTTATGGCCTGTAATATTTAACTCGTAATTGAAATAATATTTTTTTATTAAGCAAGTATTAAGTTGCGTTTATTCAATTTAGCAATTGTACTGCTGATGTTGCAAATTTCTACGTAAAGAACCGCATACCACTTCAAATCCTAGACAGTTTATTACTGTCTTAGTGCATATTATTAAATTTGTATTATTTATAAAAAACTTTTTTTTTATAATCAAATATGATAAAAATACTTGTCGCGTGGATAAAGCCATTAAACATTTTCTCAAAATAAAATCTCACAGAAGTTTTTTAGCAAGTCTTATAGTATTATAATAATAACGTAACTCTTGAAAACGTTATATGGAATGTTCAGTTTGTAGAACGACGCGTGAAATATTTAAAAAGGCGCTGGCTTTGGGATAAATAATGTTAGCAAAAAGGAAATGTAAAGAGAAGACTCTCCGGCGCGTGTTGCGAATAAGTATAATTGCGAAGTCGACGACCAGCCGGGCACAGAGTGTTTGGAGACTAGAATTACACTTACAGTAGAACTTAAAGTAGAGCAAAGTTAAAAAGCCTCATAAACGAAACCCAGGCTTAAGCAAAAGACGGCATTAGTATCGGAAGCATGTTTGGGCGATTGTTATTAATTATATAATCATGATGATTAATGTAATGCTTACAGAACCTGTTCCACTTCGCCCTGAGGCGGGACGACTTCTTTATTTTTTTCTAGGGTTCTAAGGACAAACAAATAATTGCTAATAAATGAAAATTTCTAAGAATAACTTTGTTTAACTTGCACCTTATTATTTTCTGCGATAAAAAGTACATCTCAAAGCGTTTTTAATACAGTCGGCTAAAATGGATCAGTAAATTTAAAGAGTTAATTTATCTTGTATTGGATTTGGCATTTCATTGAATGTCGTGCACTGTACGATAGTAGCGTATTTAGTACAACTAATACTTTTTAATACTTCTTACACTTGTAAGTGAAACAAAAAGGAACCTTGTATCACAAACCTGGACACACAATTTAAAAAAATAATATTTATACATTGTATTGACATCTGCATGAGATAGCCCTTGCTAACCGGTACCGAAAACCTCGATATACAATCTTTTGTCTCTATTTCTGTTCGCTTGTCCATCAGGGATGTGTCCGCCATATTGACATTAGTTATAAACACCACCGCTCGTGGCACGGGCGAGAGCCCAGACCGAGCGCGGAGATCAGTAGTTGCCTTCCGCCTTTCGGCGAGAGATATTGTATTGCGGCTCGACCTAATGCTGTGCCTAGATCGAGCCCTAAGCTTGTACATTTTTAACGTAAATATATGTCAATGTGCTAAAAAAGTCTGTGTTATCAATTTGCTCCCAATTCTGCCATCGCGCGACGGAATAACATCTTTTTGAGAGAGAGGAGGATGTAAGTATCTCTTAATCGAAAATAAACAGCCAAAGTTAAATAATAAATGTTTACACATTCTTAAGCAACTTCCCAAATTATGAATCATTCAGAAAAAAAACTGGAGAAAATATATTACCACTTAGGAGGTCTTAAGTAGAATTAATTTAGAAAGGCGCTGTCAAAATCAGCTGAAAAACATAATTTAAAATAATCTAGGTTAGTTCATTTTATCATCCATTTTATGTCAGTCTCCTTTTAGCAAAAGAAGTACTTGTAGCAAAGGGACTAACACTGACAAGCGCCCCATATCAGGAATGTGTTTGCAACATGTGTTTGAGTACATGACCGCGCTTCATATATAATATTTAACCGAAAAAGACTACAGAGGATAGGTGGTTGTAGAACGAGTTGCAAGCCTTTATTAAAAACATTTTCATAGGGTTATTTCAATAAAGAATATAATAACTTCATTTTCATACCCAGATCGCTTCTTATAGAAGCCATCGAAATTATAAATTTATATACTGGATGTAAAATAAAACGGAGAGATGAGGACCACATCGTGAAGAGAGCCCTCAACATACCCACGCTGAGAAGAAGACCTGGAAGACCGCAGGCAACCTGGACTGCAACTGTAAACAGGAATCTGAAAACCCTGGGCTTGGCCGAGAATGCAACGCAGGACAAACAGACATGGCGAACGTGCACAAGAAGAGCCGACCCCAGATGATGGGAAATGGCTAGGATAAAGAAAGAAGAGAAATATATGAAAGAAGAAAAACATATAAAGCAAGGTAATTGTTATAATATTTTTATATGAAAATGAATCATTTTAGCAACAAGATTTATACAATATTAATGTTTAGTTACATGACATGACCTGCTAATCTATAAATAAGTCCCGTTACCTATTGGAATCTTCGAGCAAGCGGCTGAGCGAATCCGTGGAGTTAAAATGCACTAAGTAGTTTATTCAGCTCAGATAATTTTGATCCTTCGCTGTTCGTATATTCCCTGGAGAAATTTTTACCGCTTCACTAACTCGGATACCGGATTTCCAAGCGAATAGTTTTAAATTTTCCATTGATAAATATCGGTGAAAACAATGTCTGCTTTTGGAAAATGGAATTGCAAATCGTTTTTAATTAACTAGGCGGATGATACGCTCTACTTATTTTTATATTTTTATTTACTTTTAAATGAGACCAGTTTTTTCAGTCTTTACATGTTTTAATTCATCAAAATCGATCTCTTATTAATATGAAACAATTCCTTTCTCATAGAGAAATATTGTTGTGTTCTCAAATGTTTTAGTAGCCTTACCGTATCACATGGAAAATATAATATGTTAAGCGTACAGCTTGTTATATCTCATAACATTATAGCTTATGCCAAGATAGAGTCCTCTATCGTCATACGATGATAACAATGGTATAAATACAAGTTCTAATGCGTGTCAGCTCAGGCAAAGAAATAGCCGAGGTGGCTAAGCGGTATATAAAGACCTGGGCAAAGGTTGGTTCCAAGGCTCGCGGTTCGCATCCCGCTTCTGCTGATATTTTTCTGTATAGTATGTGTATATTTAATTACTAATAATATTGTAATATAGTCAATGAAAAATATCTAATAAATATTTAATCCATATAAAATTTAACAATTTTAACAACTACTAACTCAACACACATATTAAATGGTTTTATTTTGAGTGAAACAAACATCAAAAGTTGTTTTTAATCTCCCTATTTAAAGAACACCCAGTGCTTCTACTGTCATGTAAAACACACCGATGCAGCATTTTCATGCATGAAATCTTTTCAGCGCCTGGAAACCTTTTGTTTGCGTCGGATTTCTATGAATCTTTGTCAGCGAATAACATTATGTGTGAACTTCAAATGGCGCCCACATTTTTTTTATTGGTTGAAACATAAGTTTTCCTTCTTTTTAATCAAATTGTTTGACTTTCAATACATTATGTAAAAATTATACAACGTACTTCATAAATATTGCATATCCATAATTTATGATATTAATGAAATAATCTGAATAAACCAACTCAAAACTAAATAAATTATCAATCCTGAAGAAGACCCCTGCAATGGGGGTTGAAATATTGGTTGAAGGAAGTTCGCCACACACGGCTTAACCCAAAAGCCACAATATCAAATCTGGCCATGAAAACCGAAAAAAGATAAGTTATATGATATTAATAAAATTATTAAAATAAAACGTTATAAGAAACCAAATACATTTTTTAATACATCGCCTTATTTTATGTAAAACAGACATGACGCTCCCAAGTGGTGGATTGTCAGATAGATAAAAATTGGTTGAAAAATTCTTCGATAACATTTTGGAATATTCGGTTGAAATTCTCCAGAGTGGTAATTTGTTACACGGATCCGTAAGTTTATAGAACAGTTATAAACAATATATATTGTACAACACTTCAGTTCAATAGTCGCTGATGCCGGAAGCATTCGTATATCACGTAACGTCTCTAGAGGGTGTCCTCAGGGTTCCGTTCTTGGCCCAATGCTTTGAACATTCTTTTCGATGACATCCTTAGCTTACCGCTGCCTCCCGGATGTGGTGTTGTAGCATACGCTGACGATGCACTCCTAACAGTAGAAGCTAATAGTCGATCTTCACTGGAGCGCTCAACCACAGAAGCTCTAAGCCAAATCTCATCCTGGGGCCAACGAAACAAACTATGTTTTGCGCCACATAAAACAAAAGCTATTCTTTTAAAGGGAAAATTATCTCCACTACGTCCACCAGCTATTTACTTCCAAGGTGCTAAAGTAAAAATTTCTACAGAAGTTACGTACCTTGGCGTAATCATGGATGGTAAAAGAAGTTTCGCTGCTCACGCTCGCCATGTTGTAGATAAGGCACGGAAGGCTTTCTTCTGTATCTCTCGCCTTACGGGAAATTCATGGAGACACAAATTTCGAGCCCTTAAAACAGTGTATGATGCGATCTTTCTCAGCACGGTGACATAGGCGGCGCGGTGCTGGGTTGAGCGCACTCGACTACTCTTCATAAGACGCATTCTCTTGAGTGGTCAGAGAACCCCACTTCTCTCACTTACTAAAACCTATCGATCATCTGCCACCGAGTCATTGATTATCCTTGCAGGAGTGCTGCCGTTGGATCTGCAAGTGCAGGTGAGCGCCGCTATGTCGTTGCTTAGACGTGGTTTCTCTGCGGAGGTCGGGGGCAAATGTCTCAATCCTCCGCAGGGTAAGATCACGAAAGAAACCGAAAAAGAAGTAAGGCAGGCGGCGCTCGCAGCATGGCAGAGCAGATGGTCGACCTCGTTCAAGGGTAGACACACATATTCCTTCTTTCCTTCCGTCCTCGATAGAATGGAGATACCGTGGCTTATTCCAAACAATTGGACTAGTCAATTCATGACTGGGCACGGCAATTTTAAGCTTAAGTCTTCAAGTTTAGCCTCGTTGATAGTCCAGACTGCCCATGTGGTAGCCCCTTGCAGGACGCTGAACACGTTCTGTGGTATTGCCCAATATTAGACTTAAGTAGGCAAAGGCTCTTTAGCGTAATCCAACAGAAGCCTGGACCAGTTGGATATATCGACCTCGTATCTACGGAGCCCAACTACAATGCATTTTCTGTATACGCGACGACCTTCGGCGAAGAAGTCAAAAAGTCCAAATTTTAACGTCTGAACTACTAATTTTTACACCCACGTTTGGTGTTGCTCACCAAAGTCCATTACTTGTACAACGAGAAAGTACTCTGAAAACAGTGCCTTGGTAAGTGCTCCCAAGGAGCGCAGGTACAAGGGCCCAAAAAAAAAAACAAAATTGGCGTTAAAAACGTATGGTTATTTGAACCAATCTATTATTGATTAATAGGAATAAAACTACTTCTAGTCATTCATTCAGCACGGAACATTATTTGGATTTATACTCGTACGAGGTTCTCCAATCCGTTGTAATATTTCTTCGTAATACATTTTTTTTCAATGTTACTGTTTCTCAAACAAAGTCAATCGTTTGATTCATTTTTTGTATTATAAATTTATATTTATTTCAATACAAAAATAAATATCACAGAACACATTAAATGTATTCAAATCAATGTGACCGATCTATGATGTATTGATTTTCATGTTAACAGTTTACTGGCTTTTTGAATTGGAAAAATCAATTTATTTTATCAATGCTTTTCAATTCCAGTGAATCATACCCGGTTTCCATTTTTTTTTTTTTTTTAAGTATAGTCCCTGGGTTCCAATTCCAAGAAGGCAGCCTCAACAGTGCGACTGCAGGCCACAAGATGAAAATATAATTATTTCCTAGGCGAACCTCTTGCCCTCAAACTTTTTATATGAATGCACCTTTTGTACGGCGACGCGGGCTGGTGCACTTCCTCATTTTAATTTAAATCGCCGCGTTGCGCATTAACAAGAAAAAAACATCTGCTCAAGATATTTCTCACTGTCTGCGCCAGATATTTCTCACTTTTTGAAAATAAAGAAAATCTCGGGACAGATTGAGGTCCCCCTTTGTAATAATTTGCAAACTAGATAGAGCTCGTCTCACGTACGAAGCTGATAGGAGTTTTGGACTTGAAGTCATACTCAGATAAGGTTGTTGTTATGCCGGGTACTCACTATTGTTAGCTCGATATTGGATCATGGGGTTGGCAACATTAAGAAATAGTGGGCAACCAAAATAACGTTCTAAAGTATTATTTCCAAGCTACTTGTACATTGTCCTTCATATGAAACTAATAGCAGTTCAGTATTTACAGTACAAGTATAATGAATGCCTTCTTCGTATTTATTACGTTTTCATAGACACCCTCAAATTATCAGCCAAAACCTTCCTGGATATATAATATTTCAATCGCACATCAACTACAAAATTTTTGTGAATTTCTGCTTAAGTTATATAGTTTATAGTAAGTTGAATATATTAATTTTATATGCGTACGAATTTAGACAAGAAAATATTAAAATTCTATTTGGTTAAATGAGTGTTTTTGAGTGTTAAATGAGTGAGATTATAACTTATTTTCAATGATTAAGGAATCAGTATTAAGTACAATATGTAACTTTCTATATTTTGGTGTATACTATAAGTTAAAAAACTAACTTAAATATATTAAATATAAATTCAAACTTTAGAGTATCTTTTATTTAACGAATTAAACTATTACGTCACCTGCCGTAGGCTCTTTACTATTTAACGAAGATGGTTTGCATGCAATTGTTTTTTATTAAGGAATGTAGTTTTTTAAATGTCCTTTTTTTAATGATATTTAAAACACGCTAATATACTGTGAATTTCATGAACTGTGACTAAAATAAGGGTAAACACAAAGTTATTTCAAAACCACCTTTAAAACAGAGGTTCCCAAAGCTTGGCATCCACGCTTCAGCCCGCGCGCTGCGGGATCGCTGTAAATTACAGTTTGTGTATAAATAATGAATGAGGCTTTATTTTTTAATCAAACCTCCACGAGACTTTTCCAGCGCCCAACCACGTTGTTTGAGTCATTCAGCCACGGAGGAGTAAAGGGTCTAAGTGCATAGGTCATATTATATCTCCATCTCGTTTTAATCTGTGTGAGAGATATTTTATATTTACATTCATTTTTACAAAAAATCTTACGCTTTGTTCCTACGATACTAGAGCAGGAACAATACAACTACATGTACAAGAAGATGATCTCATGTTAACAGACAACTTAGATTAACGCATATATCATACTGCTTTGTTCACAGGAATTGTTGGAGAAAGTTTTACTGCCACACTCTATATACAATATTATATAATAAATAATTACAAAATATACATTTAAAAATTACAACACAAGGACATATATTATCTTCAAAGCTATTTACGTCCTGTTCAGAAGATTCTTTCAAGCTTCTTGACTGGTCTCCAAAGTGAATAAATATAAGAGGCAACAAGTAACTCACCATTGTTTCTTGTATGATTTCATAAGTTTTATTATAAATCAATATAATCAGTACCTCAAGAATATTCTTCTCCCTACTTAATCTTAAATCTTAAAAATATAATCATATCTGTTATTATATAAATCAAAGGCCAACCACTCACCCTTGATAGAAATGAACAAACCTGTAAAACAAAACACTGAATTGCTAAAAACTAACTACACCCATTTAATTTCTTCCATAGTCTGAACTAGTAATTTCAAATATATTTGAACTACAACTAAATAGATATTTTTAATTAATTTATTAAAAAATATGTAGTTTAACAAAGATATATAATAATATCCACTCTACATAAACCGAAAGTCCTGAAACTTTCATTTTCCACTAGGTATAAATTCTTCGACTAAATACACGTAAGTAATGCGGAAAGAAATGATCATTTTTTGGCGCGTCAGCTTAAAAGAATTTTATCACCGGTTGCCTTTAAAATTTGACATGTTAACAAAAATTTAAGGGGGTTTTTCCGCTTAGATTTTTTTTTAAATATAGAAAGAGTGCAATCAAATCTTTAAAATACGACGTGCTATCTCAACGGCATCCGGTGATAAACTAATTTGTAAGTTACACGTAAGATAAATCATTTTTTAAAGTCATACATGTGAACTTGGTGAAGTTCATTACATGATTTATGACAAATTAATGTTTGTTTTAGGATCCAGGAGTTGCAGCGTGCTGCAGACTTGGTCCCGGTGCTCGCTGTGCCCATAACATCCACTGCGCCCGGGGGCTGACTTGCCGCTTCCCCAAGCGTGGTGCACCTGACGGCATCTGCAAAGGTAACTCATTGTTCCCAAATACTGATTATCTTAAATATTTTAATTGATCGATACTTACTCTAGCAACAATAACACATCTTAATTGCGGTGGTCCTTTGAGCACCGCATTAAGCAACATTGGGCGCGGAACAAAACATGGATACATAACCAACTGTTGCTAACCGCGTGACACCTATCGGGTTGCACCACTTCTCGGACCGAATATTTTAAGCCTCGGAATCTTTGGGCTAATCAACAGATCTTCTTTAAAATATTCGTTTAAAAAATCACCAAAAAAAATGCTATTGATACTCAGAGGCCTTCTTTTTACGTCTCCGGCTTCTGTCCTGGAGATTGTCGGGAACCATACATGTTCTCAGGTGGACCTTCGGTAGAGAACTTTCTTGGAATGTGGCATGGAAAATGACAACTGAAAAATGAGAGGCGGCAATTTGTGGTGGCCATACGTTGAAACATAATAGCAAAATCATTTAATCTAAAGAAATGGAATGGACGTGAGAACAGAGTTACTTTGTATAATCTAAATGGTCATATTCATCGGCATTCGAAGTACACGTCAGTTTCATCATCGTCTCTTGATCAACTGTGTATTGAAGTCAACTAAACTAGAATTTTACGGTATTTTGTTTTGATATTGTTCATAACATTCGTGATTTTTATTTATTTTCATTGTTCAATTTGATTGATGTTTAATTTAGCTAATAAGTATATTTGGTTACGATTCTAGTAGACAATGGCTTTCCACTTGTAGTATAATGACGTGGAATCTGAAGTAATTAATTACTTTGAAGAGAGGATTCGATTTGCGAACCTTTACCCTTTCCTAACAGTTTCTGGAAAATGGTGAGCGTTAATGTCCACTACTTGAGTGATTTAGTAAATTGGAGCATTCTAAATCAGCGATCCACAACTGTCGTCTTGCAGATCTTTTATTTGTCACAAACTCACTCAAATTCATTTATATCATAATCATACACTCCTAACTTAGCATAAGGGTAGAATATAGAATAAATAAAAATACTGCACCAATGCGAAAACAATCATATAAATTTACAAAAAATAAACAATCTGAATCTAGACATGTTTAATCATTAACTTTAATGGTGGTAAATATACTTAAACGATCTACTACACCCTATATATTATAACACTACTTATTAAAATTGCAAAAGTAGAGCAACTTTCTTGTATTACTGAACATTAACTTTATACTTACTGCTTAATGGTTAATTCTCATCAACGACTCTTTTAACCACAGATTAAGCTTATTTGATTTAGTTTCAAACCCTTACAAAACCATTGGCACCCCCATCTAGACAATTTTTCTGGTCAAAAAAAGAAATGCTTTTCGATGCAATGCGACGGAAGTGCCTCGGAAATATTGGGCCTGCGGCACTTAGCGACTATTTCAAAGAATTCCCGCGTCTTTGCTTATTAAGCTCTTATTTTTGGTGCGCGATTCAATCTTGCTTTTCCGTGTCCTTTTGACCCACGACTTTGATTACAATCTCTTTCACGGGTTCTTTCTCTTAAGTACATTTGTGTAGTGGCCACAATTGCTTAAAGGGGACTAACTGGACTTATTAGTTGTTAGTTGATCAAAGTTTGAATGATCGCATTATCAAAAAGTCGAACTGAATGTGTTTCGTCTTCTTAATGGAGTGTGCGCTGTGCCCGAATAGCTGCACCCAGGAAGACCAGATGATGGCCAGAAGTAACGCCATCGACGTCACCCACTTCTGGGCAGACAGGATCTGACCCTGTTGTTTCCGACACGATTATATATATATAATGAGATATTACGTTCAGTCGGATTAAATAATTTTGATATAAAACCTAAAAGAAACGTTTTTTTTTATTGAAATTACAATTAAAACCAAAATTTATTTTAGGAATTAGTAGAATATCATGGAAGAGCATATCTTATAACTTACACATTTATTGAAAAGTTTATCAATTGCATTTAAAAGAAACTAAAATACGAGTATTTTATTTTATGTCTACAAAATATTCAAATTACTCGTTCTACTATTTAAAACAGTTTTATATATTGAAATTCATTATTTGTTAAATGTTATGCTAGCTATTATAATAAAAGTATAAATATGATTTCAATCCATTTTCCGATACTGTTATAATATTTCATGTAATGATAACATGAATTACATTTTTTATATATATATTTTTGTGCACCCATATATATACTCGTATGTGTCGACATTTTAAATGAAAGAATAATATACCATTCCAGGTTTGAAATAGGTTGCAAATAAATTTGATTCAATTCGACGAAATATGTAAAATGTCATACACACTGAAACTGCGCATTGCTTACGTAATATTTGCTTTTTTTTCATTTTTGCATGCAGGAGATGAACAAATAAATTTTATGAAATGCATTTGCGACGCAACACAGTTCACAAAGATTTTAGACGATAAACGTATGTGACACGGTTTTTTTTTGTACCACAAATGGAACATATTTCTTTGAAATACGATAAACTTATATGCA
Source organism: Glossosoma conforme (assembly GCA_022606575.1). NCBI lineage: Eukaryota > Metazoa > Arthropoda > Insecta > Trichoptera > Glossosomatidae > Glossosoma > Glossosoma conforme. The sequence goes on along the minus strand of JAGTXR010000359.1, from coordinate 163,114 downwards.
AACAATATAAATATAATCGCGTTTTATAAAAATTTAATATCAATTGCAACCATTGATTTTATCATGCAATTACACAAGCAATGCATAAGAAAAAAATGCAAAACATGAAGCTTTTATTGGATACTGTAATTATTTAATAAAACATTTACCGCTCTATTGGAATACAAAATATCGCTTATTTAAAAAAAAAGTGAAATTTCTTTATATACTAGCATGTATCTTTATTTATTATACATTATACATGGTATTTAGAGACAAAGTGACTCTTCGTGAAGTGCTATTAATTAGACGTGATAAAAAATACGGACAGGAAAATTAATATTCGTATTTCCTAGGATGGATCTTCTTCGTAGTATTAATCCGGTGGATTGGTTTGCAGCAACAGAATCTTGCATCTCGATCTCCAAGCAATCATTTTTTTTGCTGATACATGGGATGTCTTTTAGACCTTTAATGTGGTATTTTCCCCTTTATTTCCACATCCTAATGCCGTTGACCATAAAGGTTCATCCGCCTTAGGAGAGCATTTACTCCCTCCAGGACAATAGAGTTCCCTAACCAGGACCTGATGAGGTTAGCTGGGTGTTAGCTTATTCCGGCCAACATTCGGTCCCTGTCTATATTGGCCGACTGATGTCGCTCACCCCCCACCACGAGAAGGAGATAGATCAGGATTTTCCTTTCATCGAACCTGTGACCTTAAGGCATTTCGCAGAGTCCTCCAGTACTTATAGTATGGATATGCACCCAATATTGCAGATGTTTTTATATGGCGGTTTTTTTCGTAATCTAAGTAAAACCGCACCCAGTGTTCCTGCGTACCCACTGACTAACAGTAAGGATATATCAATTGTTTTAGGTTGGTCTACATCACACAAGTTAGAGAGAGTAAATCATAATAAGAGCACATTTTTGGAAATCATTTTTATTTTTTTAATGACAGTTATGATGTTTGTGTACTTTAAACGAATTTCACATCTTATTATGAAAAAATATGAAAAAAAAAAACAATAAGATTTTTTCGCATTTTTATTAAGTAACGATATGTTTCGTCTACGTATTTTTTTTCCATATCCGTTCCATATCTGGAACATATGGTCACTACAAGTTGCTGCCACTCAGTTTTGTCAGTTGCCACTGGCCATGCTTCAACCCCAGTTATATTTGCGCCAAGGCAGGATCCAGATGCAATATGAGAATTCCAAGAGACGGTTGCTGCAGCATCCGAGGCATATTTTGAGTGATTTATTAATATTTTATATATTTTTAAGGAAGTTAGATAATTAGCTCATCTTTCGTAAGACCTATACCATTTGGTCCTAAGGAGTGGCTTCATTCAACCAGAAACACGCGATTACCAACAGGGGGCGACCCATCCATGTTGTGGTCCACGTCCAATGTAACTTAACTTACATATTCTTAGGAGAACCGCGCCCACGATCTATCATTGCCGCTGAACTGGCTATGTTAATGTCGTTATCCAGTAAAAAATGTGAAATATTACTAAAATATCTTTAATCTGTATTTCATATTATGGAATTCCACCAAGAGTTATCGATCTCAAATCCTTTTCTTAACTCGGTCTCTATTTTAATGTGTTCTACTTAATAACTTTTGTAATACAAATAATACGAATTTTTATCTTTGACTAATCCATAAATAGTATATATCCTCTATTATACCTGAATGGCTATTTATATGCTGTGAAATAAAATGCTATTAGATTGTAGTTAGCCGAGTCTACCGGTAAAATGTCTGGCGGGAATTCGACTCCCCTTCGCCAGCCAATAAGTGAATAATGACTGAAGTGAATACGATCCGGCGCCTATAATTACCTCAAGAAAGTTCCAGGCCAAAGTGGCAGTGTGTAATGTAACATGGCAATCATATTGTCCAATACCGAGCGGGAAATAATTGATGGCTTTCAACTTTAACGTCACAATACGCGGGTGACATTAAGAGTCTGAATTTAATGCCTTTTTTGTGACGTCGAAACGTTACAGCTTAAGGATTATTTAATTATTTATACATCAAAACATCATGTACACTAATATTTATTTATAAATTAAGCTATCATAATGACATTTTACGTCGGTGTACAGTACGTGGGCCCGAGGAATGAGAGAAATCAGCTGTAGTACCGGATGTGTATTTAAGCATTGCTTAATAATAGTTAAGGAAATCGGATAATATCAAAGCTTCATTTTATTGTCCGATAACCATTTATCATCATGCATATAATGTACTCGTATTTGGCAAAAATTTGGAATGGAGAGTTAGTTGCCGTAGAAGTCCCCGGACTATCATCATCCTTGAAACAGTTGGAATCTATGTATAGTTATAATGTACTTGGAATGCATAGCTGACTTGGGATGGCAGCCGACATAACTTTCAAGCGATAACTTATGGCGACTTGTTCAAGAGCGGACATGGATAAAATAAGGATTGTTTTGGGACATAACAAAAAGTTTTTCACTTAACTAGATTTATTTTCAGTGATGGCCATATTCTCCAGTTTATAAACCTATCGAGATATAGAGACAAAGAGAGAAAGAGCGTATATGTGTGAGCAAAATGAATTTATATGAATTTTTATTTTTTTATTTTTATTAGAATATTATTTTATTATTTCAATATTCTAATCTACTTTTATAGATCATTGACTATATTACAATATTATTATTACTTAAATATACACATACTATACATAAAATTCTTTTTTCAACGCGTCAATCCAAGCACAAAAATAACGGCAGAAGCGGGATGCGAACCGCGGACCTTGGAAACCAACTATGCCCAGGTATTCATACCGCTCAAAATGAATTTAAGTTATTTGAAAAGCCAGCGCGGGGTAGTGAATGCATCTTCGCGATGCCGATTATGGAGAGTATCTCAAAGGCTGAAGATACTGGAGACTGGTAGGAGTTCTTACACTCTGGACCGCTCAAATAAGATCGCTGCATGCCTCTGATTCCAGAAAGCGCTTCTTTGACGCAGCGCAGGGAAAATGGGGAGGAATTTATTCAAAGGGCATGATTGATGAAGTTTCCGAACTCTAGTGCAGGTAAACGCGATATTCCTGCAATATTGGTATCCTCACCATTGACCAAATACATCTTTACTTTGAAGATATGCATCCGACAAAATATGTCATGGAACGTTAACTTCAACTTAGCGGGGATACTCAGCTCACGATATAAATAATGTATTTTGTTGAACTTTAGGTTCGAAATTAATATTAAATTTATATTCATTTAGCGAATTGGTGTTTTAAAATATCTGGGTTCCTTTAATTAATCAAATATCAAATACTCGTAAAGCATAGTAACGTAGTTAATATTTAGAGAAGAAAGATACTTATTTTTGGTTCAGGATACAGAAGGATTTTAAATTATAGTTAGCAAATAAAAAGCTTACAAAAGAAAATAAAAACATATTTTGAACGATATTTTAGCAACTTACTCATAATTAATTATACAACTCTACATTTCAATTAAAAATATAATTTAAAAATACATCTATCATATCAAATAACGAAAGCACGTAGTCAAATATTAGTAAAATGAAACTACGAACATATAACGTACATTTCTGTAACTATGAATAGCAAATTTTAGTGACAATTTATGTGAGGGTGATTACAACCATGACCTACAAGTTTTTTATTTTATTTACATTTCGTAAGACTTTCTTTGTCACTCAATCAACGTTTTGAAGCATAACTACTTTTACATTCCACATTTCCACTTTGTCAGCATTTTCAAATATCCGTCTTCTCGGCTATTAATTTCCTTGAAGATCTCACTTGCTCATCGAAAAAAGGTATGCTATAACACATATATGCAAAGCTTATTATCTTCAGTCATAGCACAGTATAAAAAGCCTGCCTACCACAGCAAATATGAGACTTTCTAAGACTTAAATTGAATTATCCCATCAATTTTGCTATCACCGCTTAAGCAAACACGGTTTAAAATGCACTGTACAATATTTCTCTTGCACAATTTAACAGAATATGCACGACAAAAACAAAGGGTTTTTGTAATACAATAAAGTGAAATTTTGTTCACGGTGGTATACAATTAAGGTGTATTAGGTTATAGCATGGAAAGCATTGAAAGCATTTTCGCCATCTTCTTTAATTCTGTTATTGATTCATTATATTGCAAATATTAGAACAGCGCACAGCATGGGGACGTATGCTGCCTGGCGTGGCTCAATAAAGTTGTTCACATGCAATTTCACAAATACGAAAAACTGGCAAATGGATGGGCATAATATCAACTGCACTGGGTACCAATATTTATTTTATATGAACGAAGTCAAAGGAATATCAATTGTTTATTCAGTTTAAGCTATCAATTTAAGATTAAATAAAATGACTTAAATATATTTGGTAGTAATAGAACCTACTTATATCCTCTTAAGCATCCTCTTAATAGATTAATCTTCTTCGTAGTATCAATCCGGTGGATTGGTTTGCAACAACAAAATCTTGCATCTTCATCTCCACTCTTCTTGATCCTAACTTGAGATGCCATCATTTTTGCTGATTAATATGTTACTAATAACTTATATATTAATAACTTCTCAGGTTTTCACGGCCAGATTTGATATTGTGGCTTTTGGGTTTAGCCGTGTGTGGCGAATTTCTTCTATACGACTATTTCTATCTTCTTCAGGGTTGATGACTTTCTCAACAACAAAGTCATCAACCCTGAAGAAAACCTCTGCAATGACGGTCGAATATCGGATAGAAGATATTCGCCACACACGGCTAAGCCCAAAAGCCACAATATCAACTTTTATATTATTTTATATTTTTATTGGTTCGCGCAAAAATACGAGTAGTAAGCGTTATTTTTATGTCAATAATAATAACTTTTTTTATCGTAATTGACTAAGCTTTCACTTTACTCAAAATGAGTGACACGGATTTGCTTAAATTTGTAAATGTCATCAGGTTTTGCGTTACTGGACTATGTTATAATACGCGAGAAGTTGGAGATCGCTTGCTTTATGTAAACTGAATAAATTACACCTCACATCCGACCCTTTTTCCAACATGTTCATTAAAAGTTAAGTGGGTACCGAATATTTGTCGTTTTAAAAGTTCGGCCGCATTTCAAAAAGTTTGGGGGGTATTATGAAGTGAGCGATATAGTTATTCCCCCCTTAGCGAGACTCTCCACGCGGTAGTTGACACTTTTTTGATACTGAACCGTGGTCAGAACGTATCATTTTTTATTATATGTGATAATTAGAGCGACGGTAAATCCCCTAGTAGCCCTAAAAACACCTACGATATTCTCACAACAGGGACCAATGCAGGACAGTGATATGCCTAGGAAAATTATACATTATTATGATTAGATTAATTGAGCATGTCCTCATATGTTAGAAAATATGTATCTACGTGCAGACTTTAGGTTAAGCATAACCCTTAAAAGCAAGTACGTTGGAATATCTAGCTTTATATGGGACTACTAGCATTTTTCTCAAACCATACATTACAAAATCATGATGGCACAATAAATTAACCAAAACAATGAGTAGAAGACTCATGTCCATGTTTCCACAACATATATTGCAATTTTTAAAAAAGAATATATGTAAAGGCATGCAGGAGAGCAGACCCGGTCAAGACCAGTGCACTCTATGACGCTCAGCCAGGGAGGCTGGACGCTGCATGCAGGAAACGTATGTTGTGCTCGTGTTTGTGTGTGGGTTGGGGAGATTGCAAGTGTATATTTATCTATTTCTTGAAGAGATCCAGATTGTAGGAAGGAGGAAACACAGACGCTGGAAGACCATTCCATAGCTTACCGGTGGCATTAAGAAAGGAGCTTTGGAAACTGCCAGTTCTTGTTCGACATATATTAACCGTGTATGGATGTTCGGCAAGTGTAAGACGAGATTGTCGGCTGTGAGTGGGTGCAGGAGGAATTACTTCTTTGCAATTGATAATAAGTTATATTTAACAATTTTTATATTTGTTACAATTGTCTTGTTAAAAAGCAGATCAGAACATTTTTCAAGAAGAAACTACGGACTTGTAATTTATGCTCTCCTTTCGCATTCAGAGAAATTTCCCAGTCATGTTTGCAGAAGACTGTCTCTCGCACGGCTTATGAACTAGAGTAATTTATCTCTTCAATGAAAGACAATGAAAAATATCTTAGAAACTATGATTTCATATTAAACAGTTACGTCGATTCGACGCTTTGCGCTTGTCATCATTATTCTTAAGTGGACGGCGAGTCTTTATACTGAGAAGTTGAATCGTCCACCTATTGTGTGACGAAGTAGTGAACAGCACGGGAGAGAAGTGGGAAGAATTAACCTGTGTCGTTCTATCGATTGAGCGTCTCCTCGCCCTAACTGGGTCACGGCTCGGTCTGCAACACGAACTGAACTCTTAATGCGCTATTTGATTATCGACTAAATGCATCGCGGTAAGATCGGTCATGCGAGCGCGATGGCTGGGCCGTGAGAATTCCAGCGACGGTCTATGGCAGTTCCTTACTTATCACTGCGGCTCTAAGACGATGTTTGAGATGCTCGCCGGGAAATAGCTGAAGATTGACGAAATGAAAAATGCAGTTTCATTTAATTATTGTGATAAAGTTTCACTTCAAATTGAATTAATTAACAAAAGTCATATAACTTTTGCCGGCGGTCATAGTTCAATGGTCAAAGCGTTTGCTTTGGAAGCCAAAGGTCGTGGGTTCGATCCCCGATGGAGATTAAAAAAAAAGGATTTTGAATCGATTTCTGAGCTCTAAAATACAATTTTTGAATTTGACCCATCACCCGTAAAATGCCAGCCATGGCCTATTAATTAAAATTGGTGGTAGACGAAAGTCATGCCGTGAAGACCACCCATTCATAGTAAATTCCTGTAATAATAAAGGATGGTGCGTGAATCTCGGGCTGTAGTCTATGACGTTGGCGGATCAACACTCCACATGCAGCGCTTAGCCATATACACCATGGTAAGCGTCATAGAATTCCACAGATGAGACTTCAGAATTACTATCACCATATCTAGGTATTATCCTGTATGTGTTTACATAAAAAAAACATCAAAAACAAAAAATTTTTCTAACATCAAAACCACTCAACATGGGTCGGAAAAACGAATAGTGAAGTATTCATAGTCTAGCAACAAGTTTTATTCATGTATATATCATGGAAATCGGATTTCAAAAGGTTAAAATGAATCGAAAAAGGTTAACAATTAAAAATCTAACTCTTATCACTTTTTAACAAAACCGAGTACAGTTAATATTCATTGATGAATTAATCAAAACATTTTTAAATCCACAACTGTACACAAATATTCACAAATTAGTCATTATTACTCGTACTTAACATAATGTTTTTAAATTATAAAAAAATATCCTTTTATCTCTTAACATCTCATTAGACAGCCAACATTTTTTGTAAGTACCAAAAATATTTCAGTAAGATTGTAGATTAAAGTTTTTTGCATAAGGATTTACACACTTTACATATTTTTCCCAGATTACTATAAAAAACTAAAATACAAAACAAAAATTGAACGGAAATGAATATGCTTTTGTAAAATGATTAAATAAATCCAGGTTATAATGTACAAATTACTGACAGGTAAAAACGTCTATTTAGGTCAAATGTGGAGCTTTTGTTCACCCAGCTTATATGTATAATACAGTACACATCTACATATAATCGATGGGACCTTGACCGACGGGTGAATGTCAACGACACTAAATTGAGATAATAGTTGTATCTTATAATATGCTACGATATATGTGGTGGTAAAATAAGCTTCTTCTAATTACTTAAAATATTGTGACGAAATATGTTATAATAATGTTGTTACTTTACTATCTTTACAATTAACGAGAAACTGATTCCTTCACGCATAAAAATATGTTTCATAGTTTTTTTTTAATCCAACTCGTCGATATGCTATGATACTACACCATTATTGAGTGATTAGAAGCAGTTTACTTTTATATGTAATTTGCGAGCATTGTTCGTTCAAAGTAACAAGAATATTGGCTAGCCAGCGGATGAATGCATGGAAAGTTAAACCATATCAATTAAAATATACGCATAATTTATTGGTATTTTGATTTTTCAACGTCTGGATATCTCACAAGAAAAAAACTTTAAAACAGTAGTCAATGATATTCTGGCTTTTTGGTTGAGCCGTGTGTGGTGAACTTCCTTCAACCAATATTTCGACCGCCATTGCAGATGTCTTCTTTAGGATTGATAATTTATAAAAAATATATAATCTGAAAAAACCAATTCAAAACTTAATAAATTATCAATCCTGAAGAAGAAAGTTTACCACACACGGCTCAACCCAAAAGCCACAATATCAAATCTGGCCGTGAAAACCTAAGAATTTATTTAGGGGGCAATGATATTTACATAACAGAGACGTATAATCGACCCGAGTTCTTTCTTCTCTTATTTTCATATTGCAGTATGTATGCAAGTCCTCGCGGGGTTTCACGTACAAAAATGTTTATGAGAAGCACACTTCATGTTAATTGGCCTGAACTTGAGATCGATCGACTCGTAAACATATACTTTACCACTAAGCCACTCGCGTTGCAATTTAATATATGAGCGCTCACGTTAGCAAACTAAATGCAAAACAATTCCACCGCTTCTGGCGCCCCGCGGCTTCGCTAACATTCAAATGTTATAATTTCAGTTTTCGAGCACTCTTCGTAGCATTACATTCAATTAAACGAATCATTGAATTTAATAACATCGTCAACCACATACATTCAATGAAACATGTTTTGAAAAATCCAAAGATAATTCATTATTTTTTTATCGTATTCAATGAATATATTATATAATAAGCTAGACAATAAAATTTAAAATTGATGAACCAGTAAATGAAATTTACTTCACAAAAATAAATAAGATGTTGCAATATTAAAGTAATTTTAATTATAGATAAGTACACAACGCCAAACAGAAATACTACAAAAATGTATTTTTTTAAATGATTAGCAAATATTGCTTATTTTCATATATATATATATATATATATACTATGTAAATACATACAGGAGAGTACCGACAGATGGTTATCGTAGTTCTGAAGTCTCATCTGTGCAATTCTATGACGCTTACCATGGTGTATATGGCTAAACGCTGCATGTGGAGTGTAGATCCGCCAACGTCAAAGCCCGAGATTCACGCATCATCCTTTATTATTACAGAAATTTACTATGAATGGGTGGTCTTCACGAGACGACTTTCGTCTACAACCAATTTTAATTAATAGGCTATGACTGACATTTTACGGGTGATGGATCAAATTTACACCAACCGGGGTATTTTAGAGCTCAGAAATCGATTCAAAATCCTTTTTTTATTTAATCTCCATCGGGGATCGAACCCACGACCTTTGGTTTGCAAAGCAAACGCTTTGACCATTGAGCTTTGACCGCCGGCATATATATAGTCCGAGACTCTACTGAAAATATGTTCTATCGATAATTTGGACGAATCGAGTATAAACTCGTAATTTGTACTCAAAACCTTTTATCAAATTATTAGTTATTTTTCACAAATCTCAAATTAAATTCTACCGATATTAATGAAATGAAAAATCCATTTTGGTGTCACCATTACAAAAAGTACTCCTCGTCAATTTTATCTGAATAAACTTTTATTTTAAGTGTATGTTTATGATAAAAAAATAAGCAATGTATGTAGTTTATTTATTGTTGATTATTATCGGAAACTTTGGTGCGCTATTGTAGGTATATAATTAATGAGAAGTCTGAAACTAGCTTCAGTTAGTTGATAACTAAAGCAACTATACTCTTCCAGACAAGTTGGCTCGAGCAATAACCCTAATTACATGTCAACACTCTTGGGCCCGGGGCATGTGTATATTTAGTGATGTGGTGAATAAGGTGCTAATGGGATATAATTTATATTGCTGCAAATCATTATATATCATGATAAATTTAAAAATATATGCAAGTAATTTTTTGCTTTATGAACCAATGCAGGCTTGTCGTTGTTATTAAAACAAGATGCTAAAATAAACAAAAACTAAACATAAAATTCTTTTTTCAACGCGTCAATCCAAGCACAAAAATAACGGCAGAAGCGGGATGCGAACCGCAGACCTTGGAAACCAACTATGCCCAGGTATTCATACCGCTCGGCGAATCGCGCCATTGCTATGCCCAGACTGACTGCGGTGAAACTAGTATTTATATCATAGTTAGCATCGTACGACAGATGTCGCCATAGTATATATTCAAAGTATGTATATTTTTATTATTATTCTATCAGTCTTTATTTATTCACAAGCTTAATATTATTACTTTCCGGCAGTCTATTTATTTTAGTAAGTACCACTCGGGTCTCGAACCAAACTATAGACTGAATGGATGTGAAACGACTACTTATAGTTCCGACTCGGACTTTATAACCAATCATTTTACCTGTGATGGATAATTTTTACCTTCTTGATATTGTCTCAAGGAGACATTATTAATTATTTTTTTTAATTTTATTAGAATATTATTTTATTATTTCAATATTCGGAAAGTAATAATATTAAGCTTGTGAATAAATAAAGACTGATAGAATAATAATAAAAATATACATACTTTGAATATATACTATGGCGACATCTGTCGTACGATGCTAACTATGATATAAATACTAGTTTCACCGCAGTCAGTCTGGGCATAGCAATGGCGCGATTCGCCGAGCGGTATGAATACCTGGGCATAGTTGGTTTCCAAGGTCTGCGGTTCGCATCCCGCTTCTGCCGTTATTTTTGTGCTTGGATTGACGCGTTGAAAAAAGAATTTTATGTTTAGTATATGTATATTTAAGTATTAATAATATTGTAATATAGTCAATGATCTATAAAAGTAGATTAGAATATTGAAATAATAAAATAATATTCTAATAAAAATTAAAAAATTAATTAAAAACTAAACGTTTAAAAAATATATTAAATTATTGATGGTTTGTTGAGTTTTAATTAAATAAAGACTGGTATTGTAATTATAACTGCTTGATGCATAGATGATAATAATATTATAAACACAAACTTTCTCATATACTGATCTTGTGCTTACAAAACACTTTTTGCCCTTTGCCCATTGACCGTGAATGTCAACCTGCGACACTAATTAAGGGAAAATGTAATTAATTAACCAACTTTAAATAAGTAGGTCAGTAACATTCTATAAATATTTATTTTCAAGAGGTATGACATAACTGGTAGCGCACTCCAAGTACTTGAGATAATTTTACCTTTTTTCAATTGCTTTTTTTTTTGTTTGAAATAAAAATTATACCAAAGGCACTCAATTTAATGACAAGTAGAATAAAAAAATGTGAACAGTCGTCTATTAAAGTTTAAATGAAATGTCTAGTTAATTATTTTTGAAAAGTATTTTATTATACTCACTGTTATGCTGGCTGTTACGGGATCGATCTCCGCAATGTTTAGTTGTTTAAATATATTGACATGCACTAAAACTGATATTTCTTAGTATCTTCGAACTCCCAAAGCGGATAAACTTTCAAGTAAATATTTATTTCTTACATAAAACAAGATGTTAAGTCGGAGAGGACGAATAAAATTACGTGGGAATAAGAAAAAAAAGGCAAACATATAGTTTATTTATAACATAATTACAAAAATAAGCTGAAACATGGTTTTAAAATTAATATTTGCACATATAAACAAACTAGTAACATTGAAATTGACATTTTTATATTATTACAGGTAAACAATAGAAAACGGAGTTAAATAAAATTGGTACAAAACATCTTTAAGAGGTCTTTAAAGCCTGTACTCATAATTGCAAGCAGTTATGGAATTTTATTATCACAAAAATAATAGTATTGCCACTTGTGGTTTGATTTTCTGTAAATAAATATTTTTTTAATTCATCATAAAACCGATTAAATTTATTTTTTATTTTAATATTTATATCTAAAGCTTGTAGTTAAATTCCAAAGCTTGAAAGTCAATGCATGGTACTCGAAAAGCGGATTTTCCGACGCAAAAATGTTTTGAATTAAAGCATGGGAAAAATACACAGATTGAAATTATGTTATTAATTCCATGAATCCATATTTCAACTAAAAAAATGAATAGAAATTATATTTGCAGAAGTTTATGTGAATGCAATTTTAAAAATTCCACTTCTTGGTATTTTTGTATCGAAATTCATTGGGTAGAATATCGCCAGTGGGTAAGGGAGAATTTCATCTGTTTATTCAATGCCGCTTGTTATATATTATTTAATTGGTGGCCAAGCGCTACATTTGAACTTATTAATCCAATTTTGAAGCATTTTTATGAGAATAACTATGAATAGGGATTTCACATATTCTCTTCTACTATGTAGCTATACTAATATACTCATATAGTTATATTCATTTACACATTAGCACTTCAACTATCCGTGTTTTTAATGAAACCATTCATCAGAAAACAGACAGATGGTGATAAAATATATTCAAATATGGCTTCTATGATGCTTACCGTTTTAAAAATGACTAAGCACTGTATGTGAAATTTAAATCCGAATATTAATCGTTTCATTACAGTGTTCATTCACGCATCGTTCATTATTACGAGGTATCTCAATGAAAGGTTGGTGTTAGCAGAGAGAAATAATTTCAATCCGAATGTCGAAATTCAATTGATCATATGAAATTGTCAAATTTCTGACATCATTATTCAAGTACTTAATCAATCATAATTACTTTAATGTCAACTCACTTATAGTATTTGTATTTATTAATTAATTAAATTTTTTATTTTCATGGAAATACGAAAAAAAATCTTTAATTTCACTACTACCATCATATTAAACATTTGACAGATGACTTATTAAACAAAATATTTTAACACTCTTACATCAACTTAAGACTATGAGATCTTAAATGGATTTCTATAGAGAATTACCATTTTATTATGACTGTGCGGTATATATGGAACAGCACCAGCGTTTATATATTAACAAATGTATTATCACAATTTGTGTAAGGAATCAAGAAATCACCAAGAGAGCACCAATTGTAAAAGTAAAAGACATGGAAGTATATAAATTCCAATTGAGAGTATTAAAGTATAATAATTCCTCTTGCAACTACAGACAACTAACAGACTCCTCACTACAAAACAAAACAATATACATAAATATGGACCTACGGCAAGTTATTTTAAAAACTGCTTCCTAAGCGAGATTCTCTTTAAAATACTTTTCCATCATCCGTTCTTCCCAAAATCAGGAATATTTATTGAAAAAGATACAAATACTGCAATCTCCCATCCATAAACATCACACATTATTTCGCAGTTAATATTTCTGTATTGCAATAACAAAAAAAAAAGTTGGTTTATTATTAAAAAACTCTGCTACGATAAATAAAGAAATACTTATGAGAATTATGAGGTTCAGGTTTTCCGAAAATTCTACGTGATAACTAATAGTTGGTGCACGTTTACTAATAAATATTTTATGAAGTTGCTCATTCCATATTAATTTCAAGTACCCTTAATTTCGTGGGCTCCGTAAACACGGTGCCTCGCAAACACATTTACAGGATGCAGTGTAGCCTGGTTAAAAAAGGTAATATATTCAGAGTCGACTGTGATCGAAGTTTTCACGATCAGTTTTATGTCGGGTGTTAACGCTCTCGCTTAACGGCTTGTATACGGTGCTGCAGATTTTTTTATATTTTTATTTAACCCTAACTGGGCCTAACGTCCAACGACTATAATACCATGTTGAAAACGGGTTCTCTGACTATTACCGAAGTTGCGTGTGTGTGTTTAATGTTTCGCCTTATTGGAGCGTCTGGCTAATAATCTCATCTATTTAGACATCATCGCGGAAGAAAAACCGATCAAATATGTTACGATACTAAAGATATTTTTTGCAAGTGGGGTGTTTGTATAACAATATTTTTTTATGAAGTCATGTTCTACAATTTTTTGATATCATTATATTATTAGGATGGAGACTCATGCGGGAGGCCTACGTTCAACAGTGGACGGACACAGGCTGATGATGATGATGATGATGATTATATGTCATTTGACGAACTACATTATTTGTATCACAGATTTTATATCAGACTTAATATTTGTATTTAATTACTTAAATAACTCTCATAACGGAAAATTATCGTGAAAATATCTGTTAATCTAGTAAATATTACTTGTCTAATTATTAAATAAACGAATATTTTATTACAAAAACCTTTAAATATAAAATAATCCAATCGATATTAAAGAATTACAAATTTGTAACGGGCCGTATTATATCCGAAGCACGGCCTTGGATTTTATAGGTGGCCGGTAGTGAAAATTCAGCTTTTTATACTACACTTACCTCAGAAGAGTTGAAGGATTAAATAATAAAAAATCCTACTATACATCACAATTTTTTATGACTCTGCAATTCGCTCGCGCTTTTCCCCGAAAAATAAAAAAGAATTAAGGATAAATCGTAAAGGCAAATGCGCGTTTTCTGTTTTTTTTTACATGTTTTTTATGAAAACGCATGCAATACAGCGATGAAGAGGCAGAGTGAATCGCACGACGCTTTACGTAACTGCCTCTGTAAAATCTGTTTATTAATCCGTTTCCTGAAAGCTTTAGATTTACGAAAAAAGGCGGAGACTGAAAGTGCATCTTAATGCATTAAATAACGCTTAGATTTTTTTAAATTTCTTACTTAACTTCTTAAAAGCAACCGCCAGGGAAAGTAACTACCTTATACTATTATGTACTTTACGTTGTATTCTCATTCCAAAGTACTCTACTGTACATAGCATGTAATATGAAAGAAGCAATGCTTGATTTATATTGACTTAAAAAAAAGTACGAGAAAAATTATCATTGCATTTACGATTTTACTTTTTAATTTCATTAATTATAGGAACTGTTGCCTTTCACCAATTATTGTTTTATCTCTTAAAAAGCGTAAATAATAAACAATTCATTGAAATAATAATTAAATATAAGATAATATACTTATACAAAACAAAAACTTGGGCGCACAATGCATCACATCAAATGACAAAATAAATATTTGATTCAAGTTTCATCCACTGCTAGATAAAGGCTTATTTTTTTTCTTAGCCCGTGTGTTTATTATCGTACACTCAGCGTTTCTACAAAGTTTGTCTTTTTGCAACTCCATATCGTCGCTTCAGTATTCTCTTACATAGCCGATCCCCGTTTTATCGAACCAAGATCTGCCATTTGTACATAAAATATTATTTATTAAGAATATTATATTTAATTACTGCAGTAAATCTTATTGAAGTATAGACCTTTAATATTTTTCATTAATAAAAAAATACTATAGTTACAATGGTACACAACGTATATAATAAAATTGTAAATACACATAAAGATTCATAGAAAATACCGTGGATTGTCGGATTTGTTTTACAAATTAATGAGGGAGATAAAATATAGTGTACGTAAGATTCGAGCCGCAAAAGTATACACATCACGCACATTTAACACTGTGGCATATCACTACCCAATCAACTGAAAACATGAATACACATATTATAAGCACATCATTTACCATTATTACAAGCTACTTTCAATTATCGACATGATTTCCCTCAATTTTTTTTATTGTATTTGACGATTGGTATTCAAGAGTTCTATATTCATCTAGTTAATATGTTAATATTTTCAAGAATGCACGTACAGAATTTTTGTTTAATTAATTTATACATTTTCGGATTTTAGAGTTTTTGTTTATTTTATAGTAATATATTAAATTGGTTGTAAATTTTAAATGCGTTAAATGTCTCTAATATCTTTTGATTTTCCCGTTTCTTTCGGCAAACCAGCAATCGTTGCCAACTAAAGTGCGAACAACTGTCAGAAACACGCCTGGTTAGTGTACGACAATAAAATATTCGAATGTTCAATTTTGGTTTTATGGAGCGAAGCCCCCTGGCATGCATTTATTTATCAAAATCTAACCAATATTATTTTCTTCGATAAATTTTAACAATAAATGTCACACATTACGATATTTGCACAGCATATATAAGTGGATTATTAATTTTAATAGTCTAAGAAATATTTTTTTAATAACTTTAAAAAAACATTAATATTTACAAATGTATTTTTAAAAACTGTTTTATTATAATATTCATCATATTTATGGCACGTCTTCTTTATTAAACATAATCATTAATCAACTCTAAACTATCTTTACACCAAGCAGATATACTGGATACACAATATACTAAAGATATGCATTCATTAAAGACTAATTTTACTAACTAACTTAACATAGAGATAAAATTTATTATTTATTCTATTTATCTATTGATTATTTCAAAAGATACAGCCGTTGTTTATGTAAAAATATTACAAAAAATCGAGCAGTTGTAAACATCAACATCACAGTCCTTATTTACAAGGCAAACACTGTTGCTAAAACTGCTTAATTATACTTGGAGCCGCCGAGCGAACAATCCTCTAGAATTCGATGAAGAAAACTTCTTTATGATGAAAAATCTTTCGATCTTTCTCACGAAATTTTAACTAGGTAAAAAAAGTGTTTATAAAACCAGCAAAATTTTTGGGTAAACTCACTGTGCCCCTCATTTGGCCATATATGTATAAACCATATATGTAGCCAAAAGGATAAGGGTGCAGATATGTGTTGGAACAAGTCATAGATAGCGGCAATTAACAGAATTTTGTGGCAGAAATTTGTTGTGGTCATATGCCCCAGGTATGGAACGGATATAAAAGAATAAATAAATTTATTAATTCTAATAAACTAATTAATGAGAACCAATTCGGATTCATGGAAAACAGAAACACCCAAGACGCCATTGCTAAACTACCAAACTATATACTTGGCTCACTAGACGAATCTTATAAATGTTTAGGTATATTTATAGTCTTAAAAAAGGCATTCGACAGCATATCTCATGCAAAACTAATATCTAAATTAAACCACATTGGAATAAGTAATAGCACACTGGAATGGATAAAAAGTTATCTATATCAACGACCACAAGTAGTCAAAATAAATAAAATACCGAGTCAAAAAGAAACAAGTGAATTTGGAATACCGCAAGGAACAGTATTGGGACCACTATTATTTATTATCTATGTAAACGATTTATTCAAACAGAATCTGAACGGTAAAATAATGTCTTACGCTGACGATAAAGCAATAATAATTGAGAGCAATAACTGGAAGGATACAATAAAATTAGCAAATGATGATATTAACAGTCTTAAACGGTGGTTTGACGTAATCTACTTACATTAAACGCAGAAAAGACATATCTAATCCCATTCTCCGTTAACAAAAAAATAACAACAACTCCCATACCTAAATTATTTATTCATTACCCTGGATGCAATAATACCAACTGTGAAAAAACCGTAACTGCATAACAAATTGAAATAATGAAATGTACTAAAAATGTATTATTAATTATATATAATTTAGATAAATTCTAAATATTGTGTCTTATATTTATATTTTTATTTATATAGTATTAGTATTATATCAAAATCATGTAAATGTGTAAATGTGTATATGTAAAATTCTGTATAAATATATAAAATTGCGAAATAACATAGATGAATCCCACGCCACACACAAGATCTTATCTTAAAGTGGTGTGGTAAGCGAATTAAAAAAAAGGAAAAAAAAAAACATGGAATGTAAATTACTGTGTAAAAAAATGTATCTTTTTATATTTGTTTAAATAAAAAAATATATATATGGAGGAAAAATATATAAATAAATTATGTGAAAATGGTTACAATTTCAAATGCGTAGCTATTATACTTAAATACATCTCATACTAGAAATACATTCATTTTACGACGAATTGTGGCCGTTTTTTCATCGTTACAAAGCCTTAAATAGAAAGCTTGCGTCTAAATTCAGCGTACGCACCGCCTCTATTGTACGACGAGACTCTGCAGCAATATAAACTTTACTCAAATTTACTTACTCGCAAATTCTGGCATAAAATATACGGCTTTACTATAAATAAATTTTCGTTTCGTTTTGCGAAGCAAAGTAAACAAAAACTATTGAAAAGTTTTTCAGTGTTGCCTTCATTTGCAACGCTAGTGGCGCGCGCTTCTTACACATGGACAACTGGACGACTCAGCCTCGCCGAAAATACGTGTCTTCAGGAAAACACGTCCCAGTCTTACGGGAATAAAACAACTGAAGGTGAATATAAGTCTTGATGTGAAAGAGTTACGAGGAGAGGGAACACTTGTACATTCAACAGTAGGCTTATACAAACTAGCGATCATGACTATAAATAGTTGAATTTTTAAAAATGCCTTATTCGCTTCCAAGTAGAAGCATAAGACTACTATTAACTACCGTCACGAGCATCTTTGTCCGCATCTCAGTTAGCACTTTACACTGAAGTTAAATTTCATACGTCCTTATTGACATGTTCCGCATCTCAATTTCAAGTCAATACTCCGTGGGCAAAGCCTAAGTCGACGCTTCGCATTCCTACCCCAGATATAAATACACCAAAAAATAATCGATTTGAACAAATACAAGTAAATAATGATATCTAATAATGGTTTTTCTTCACGTTTTCATCAACGCCTACTTTGTAAGTAACATCCTTCTTTCTTAAGGTATCATTCCCAAAGTGTTTTTTATTGTCAATATAATATGTCAATATGGACCGAGACTGTCAAACTACCATTTTTCTCGAATTGATGATTGATACTTTTTTGCTATGTACACGAATATACTTATTTATCAATATATCTATTTCACAATAAATACTCTCCCTCTATTACGAGTTTATTACATTTGAACATTTAATAAACGCTTATAAACTAGCTTAGGTTATAAAAATAGTCTCACCTAAAAATGGATTTGATGTCAAAACATTAAATTTTTACAACCATTTTATTTATCTCTGACGTTTTTTTTCTACGTTATATTTATATTATATATAGAACTATTGCAGTGTTCATCATTGGACACACGTCCCTTCACGCAATCGAGCTGAAGTTTGAACATCTAATAATAGCATATAGATCATGTGAGTTTTCATGCAATTTCTACTCTCTTCTTTACTCTTGCGTATTACGTTTTGAATTTTGCCTAAGTATTACGTATTTTTATTTCAATTAAATATATATTGCAATCACAAATTTTCAAGACGATATGTAAGTGGATAAGTAGTTATATGGGCTTTGTAGCTGTATGGGTTAAGAAGCTGTACGGGTTAAGTAGCAATATGGGTTAAGTAGCTGTGTGAGTTAAGTAGCTCTATGGGCTCAGAAGGATGATTTTTATACTTTTTATTCCGTCTTGTAAGCGTATTTTATTGCAACATATATTTGTTTGTACTGTATATTATTTACTCATTGACCAATACGCATTTTTCCTAGGATATTGAGCACACGGTGGCTTAATGATAAAAGCATTTGTTAACCATACCAAAGGTTGTAGTTTCGTTTTCTGATAAAAATTAAAATAACATATTTTTAAATCGATTTCTCAGCTATATATACCGGGTATTTTGGGTGAATTTTATCCCGCACATGTAAAATGTCAATCATAGTGTAATCATTTAAATTGGCGGTAGACAAAAGTCGTGAACACCACCAGGTATGCCGGGCTGTAGTTTTTAATGTTGGCGGATCACACACGCTTAGCCATAGAATCCACAGATGAGATTCTCCATCACCATTTGTCGGTATTCTATTCTAAATAAATAAATTAACATTCTGTATTAAATAAAAATAAAACCCAGAAAACCCAACTATATTTATTTTATGGTAGTGACAAATCTTGTTACGAGGGTCACCATGGCGTGAGATCACGGTGGCAACATCTGCCGAAAAATATCTGATGACGAATGGTCCAGCAGTTGAGGACGTTGGCACGAGGATGACAATATTCAAAACAAGACTCGTTAAAAACTTGGAGAGCTCGCGTCGCGGTTGTTCCTCCATCTCCGCGTGCTGCAGAACTACACTCAGAAATCATACTTTAATGTAAATATTCATGGAGATTGATTGTGCCAAGTGCCGACGCTGCACGGGCGTGATGAACCTCCAACGCAAAGAATGAAAAAAAAACACTTTCTTAGATAATAAATTTAATGTGACGCTTTGTTTAAAATGTATGACATTTAAAACAAAGTGCCGAATTTATATCGCGTGTAATTTCCCATCTTTTTTTACGGCTGCGAATCTTATCGTCTCATTAAAAACCAATGCTGCGGTACAATAGGTTTTGACAGATGACTGCGTAGAATAGTGGGGTACAATTTGATTATGTGAGGAAAGACGACGATAGAGAGTTGAAAAGGCACAGTTCCACATACTACAGTAGATCAAGAAGTGGACCTTGTCGGGACACATATTTCAGATGCCGCAGGAAAGCATACACAACAGCGGCCTTTCTTTCAAGCCCCTGGGATGGCGCCGTCCTGAACTTTATATATATGTACCCAGCAAAGCTGCGGGAGGTAAAGCTGATACGCATTGTACAGCTTTATGGGGGCACTTCATGACGACCATGTGTTCCAATTAGGGAATCGCACATGGCAATGATGATGATGATGACTTTGAGCAGGTGTAAAAATTGCTTCAGATTTCTCTATTCGGATTAATAATTATAACTTTGTTTTTACTATGCATTATACTTAAAAGTACTATAATATTTATTGAATGAATATTAAACGTTTTTAATAATATGTACAGTGGTTATAATTGTAAAACTGTTGTTGAAAGTTAGATATGCTTGGGTAAGGAGGGTCCTCACGTGGTATTTACAAAAGGAACCGTTTCAAAAGTTATATTATGTTATAGGCACCGGTGCGGCGGAATAACATTATGACGTATTCCACAAAAACCACCGTTCCCTGACATTTGATCGCTCACCTAATTTGAAACGAGTTCTCTGAGACGAATATAATGACTTCTGAAACCGGGACAATCATTTGAATAAACGCCACAGTGACGCAGCTACAATTTATTTTTGGAGTTTCTTAAAATAAATATTATATTTATGTGCCCGAAACACATATGGATCAGGTAACACAGCTCCTTAGGCCCAAATAATCTAGGCCTCGCAAGCGTCTGACTAATTATCCGATCTCGTTAATATTCCGGTTACCCAAAATATGCCACATACTCCTATTTTATAGTTACTATCTCTTTCATGGTCGTTAAGGGAAACTTAAAAAAATCTTAAGTGAATCTATGTAAAATGATATGCTAGAATCTAGGAATAGGACAGGTAAAAATTAACTATACTTCGCACACTATAGCCGTTGTCTCTTTCGTTCCCTGTCCTGTATGTCCTTGGGATAGTGTCAAGTGGACTTTCGGGTGCAGAGATGTTTTGAGATAACATTTAAAATGAAAAACAAGACATCGATAATTCTTGGTGGATTTCCATAATATCAATCCGTATCACACGAAAAAACGCCTGTCGATTTTTATAACGCAATTCGCATTACTCCAAAGAAACGCCTGCCTTACCTGCAATCCGCATTACATGAAACAACGCCTAACGAAAACTGTTGTATTCAATCCGCAACGCACGAAAGAACGCCTAACGAAAACTGTTGTATGCAATTCGCATCGCACGAAACAGCGTGTGTGTTTTACTTAAAAATAATTAGAGATATTTTTTTACATTCAAAGTGATAATGTGTCTGTATTTGTTTTTTGTTACGCCTATGAGTGACAATTTTCTGTGGAGGTCCAGGTCCGTTGTCAGCATCGCCCCGTCAATTGCGGGGTTTATTCTGACCCGGGAAGATCCGGCCGCCGACTGCCAATAACTCCAATAACTCGCGATAACTCGGAATACTCTCATCAGATTCCAATACCGGCGCGAATAATATTAACATAGTCGCTGCATTTTTTTCGCGCTTACATTTTATTCGAATCATATCTGAACAAGTCTCTATTTGCGTACTAACTTCAATATTATATAAAAGTGAAAACACTTTTATGTAAGCAAATTCATTTGAGTCCGGTTTCAGTTAATATAATTTATTTAGTTAAATATTCAGGGATCTTGATAAATTTCCTTTAATATAGGAACGCTTCTTTGTTTTAATCTTCAAGTAGATTTTTTATTATTGAAATCATTACTTATATGATTCACAGGCGTATAAAATAAGTATGTTATAAATACATTATTTTAATAAAGATCTCGTTGAATGTTATCATATCTTAGGACCGCTAGATAATTTTAAAATTAACAGAAGTTAAGAAATACAAAATATAAGAAAGTTTTTTTCTTTAGTACGTTGGAAGAAGACATATTTATTATAAATGGCTTTGACAGAAACGAGACAAAACTTAAGGTGAAAACAAAGAAGTAATAACAAACAAACCAAAATGACAATATGGTACGTATTTGGCGGCGAGTACGGTTTAGTGGTAAAGCTTTTGCTTATCATACCAAAGGTTCGACCCCCGACAGACACAAGTGTAAAATATTTTAAATTGATTTCTAAACTTGTAATTTCATCCCTTACGGTCATAACCTATTAACTTCACCCCGTAAACACCACCTTCTTCGTAGTAGTATCAATCCGGTGAATTGGTTTGCAGCAACAGAATCTTGCATCTCGATCTCCATTCCTCTCGGTCCTCCGCAACCCTTTTCAGCTCAGCATAAGCGCTACAGTTCATGTCCTCGAATACTTTCTGCAAATACTCCCGTCTAGGGCGCCCTCTACAGTTTCTACCCTCAACCATCCCCTCCACAATATCGTGAAGAAGACCATCGTGGCGCATGATGTGGCCGATTGCCTATCTTCCTTGATTATTCTGAGAACCTCATTGTTCGTGACGTGGTCTCTCCAGGAAATTCCGAGAATTCTTCTGTACGACCACATCTCAAAGGCCTCTAGTCTTTTTTTATCACTTTCAGATAAGCACCATGTCTCACAGCCGTACATTAAGATGCTCCAAACAAGTGTTTTGGCAAGTTGCTTGCGAAGCCCTAATGAAATATTCCTTGACTCAAGAATTTTGGCTTTTTTATTGAAAGCTAGCCTTGCTTGATGTATTCGACTGTTGACTTCTCTTTTTGTTCACAACACCACCTATTGTCTTATACGAAGTTGACGGATTCCTATTCCACATGCAGTGTGTAAAAATGGTATGCGTCACAGAACTTTCAGATGAGATTTCTTTTCCATCATCTGTCAATATTATTTTGTATGTGTTTATAAAAACAATTACCATTCACCTTCTTCACATAATCAACCTGGGAAATTTTCGTACACGTCACACAATTATTTTATTTATCTTTTTTAAAATGATTTTTATGTAAACGTGCTAGTTGCTACAAGTGGAAAAATTGTGTAGTGGAAAAATGTTTGTAGGAATTTAAAAAATAAGCGTTTTTTTTAATTATCTGTTTCTTGAAAATATACTGATAATATGAGGAAGGAAAACAACAATTCTGGAAGAGTATTTTAAAAGCTTTTTGTGATTGACTTTGGAATATTTCACCATTCCACTTAAGTAATTGATTATCCATTTGTTTTGTTATTTATTGATTTCTGAAAACTCTAACCAAATTAAACTTTTATTTTAAAAGCTTACAAAAACATCGATCATGTGATTTATTTATTATATTATTATATTTAACCCTTTTATTACGGCTCGGTAGAATACACATACAAATTACATGGCATATATCGGGTACCAATGCGAACAGTTTAAATAATCACTCTCGTGAACCATATTTTTATAATACACGTAAATTTAAATTATTTTCTGAAATTACACTGCACAACATACAGCCAAAGGGGGAAAATGCAATGAATGAAATATTGTTTGCTATTGAAATGCCACCACAGCTATGATTAAGATTACTTGGTAAGATTGCAGTGGCTACATGGGTAATTAAGAAACAATAACCAAACTCTCATTTTTTTAGTGCAAGTTTTAACATATTATAAGTAGATTTTTTCATTTTATTCAACCTGATACGATTACTTTATAAAGTTATTCTATTGTATTTTTGTGCCTAAGGGACATATCCCGGCAGAAGCACAAATACTAGTCGCTTTTCTCAAAACTCACAGTTAGGACTACCCTCGTTCTATTCCTTGAAATCCCTACGGAATACAGACGTATCTACGAGTAGTTGTATTCTTCTCCTTGCCCACAGTCCTTGTTTTAAAACTATCCTCAGAGCCAAATCTTTTTCTCTCTGCTTCCAATGCATTTTTCATCTCATAAGATTAATTTTGTTTAAATAAATTATATAAACACAATGACTACGAATTTAAATATAAATAATTGATAAATAAAAATATTGTTTCGTTGAGAAACCAAATCCAAAAGATTATAGTATAATAAACAAATTACTTGTAACATTTAACGAATTTTAAGTACAAGTAATGGTATTTTTAGATGAGGCAACGATGAAATATAACCTCGTTGAGATATACTGAAAATGTATTTATTATTTATTTATTTGCCACGGGGTATGATTATCCGTAGCGCTCTGGAATATTATATTCGCAGTTACTAAAACTTAGTTTTATCAAAATAATGTTGTTCTGAAATTGATTCTATCGGACGTTAAAAAAGTCATCTTAGTTCATTCTTCAGTAAAATAAAAAGATATTTTAATATTATATTTATAACTGAGTATCAAGATATCATTGCTTTCATATGAGACTCCCCCAATTCTCTTCGTGTATGCTTTCTAAGAAAAATTGACTTTCCAAATGATTCACAAAAATCATTTATTGCTCACACCTGCTCTCAAGGGAGACTGTGCAATTAAGAATAATATTAACATGTTTAAAATTTACTTTACCATAGGATTTAACATAAAAATATTTTATGATACGTACATCACAACTTTCTTCTACTGAAAACCTAGCCATTCGTCTGTTTCATTGCCTTAAATCAAGGTGATCTATGTGATGTAAGAATATATAATAATCGTCAAAAAATCAATCAAAAAATAAATTGACTCCTTCGTTTTGTATTAAATGATGACAGACAGCGATTGAGTTGTCGCCCAGTTAATATTGGATAGAGCGACGGTTACCACCGTATCGCGTACCTGCCCCAGATTTCATTAAATGCAAATTATCAGTATCCTGCCCCAGCATTTCGTCCCGGGGCGACAAAAATAATTACTCACCCGATATTGATAACATGTTTTGACATCTCTTCCGGTGAATTAATATTTTTCACAAAACGATATCGCAAATAATTCACCATAAATTAACGGCTTCCATTTTTTCCATAATAAAATTGATTGAGTCAACTTATAGCTCAAGAACTTAGTAACTTAGTAATTTATAACCAAATAAGTGAGATAAAAAGACAATATTCTGATTCTTAGTAATATGGCTTGTGCTGAAGACAATAGGTGCGTTTTTTTACCTTATGTGGTTAAAAATCAGTTAATCCTCATGAAAACTAAACATTTAAGTAACACATTGAAATAATACTAAGCTTACAACATCAAACATACTTTGAAAACAACATGATCAAAACAATACTTGATCAAAATTAAGCATTTTATTATACTTGAATTAACTCTAACGGTTTACCTTAAGGAATCTCTGTTATACGAGTATATATGTCCATATACTGGACCACATTTTTTTTTCATATTCATCCATACATAGTACGACATAGTTCCACATTGATTTTCGTTATTTTCCTGACTGTACCAAAATGATGCATTTGATCATATTTTGGTGCAATTTAAACTTAATTAACTTCCTGTTAAAATATTTAAATTTTCAATTAAGTGGATTTTTACGCGTTCAATTTTTTTTAGACGAGCAAAATTTAAAACATTAAACAACCAATAAATAAAATACCTGATTATCATACGTTTTTCATTCTCTACCACTATGTTGTAAAAGTCAGGTGTTAAATTCATATTCTTAGTCTATGTAAGAATTTATTTATTTTTAAGTAAACACATACAAGTGAAACTCGACAGAGGGTGATGAAGAAATTTTTATTTGTTAATGACATTTATTTAGAATTTCTTGCAGTAGGTTGTGGAGTGTTTGTCTGCTAACATCATTAGACTAGAACTTTTAATTTCAAACATTGATCATTTGCAAAGCGACTGTGTGCGTGGAGTTTACGGAATGTTATTTTTTGTAAAATATTTTTTAAATTTACAAGCAGAGTATTTACCAGAAAATTGTAGTCTTCGCGGGTTTTCGGGACTCAACATGCTGAAAGAACGTTGTTTTATGGTCCAGTATGATGCCCAAGCTTTTGATTCATTTGATGCATTGTTAACACGTCATGCCAGTGAAAAACCATCATAATTCAAACAAGATACTCAGTTTTCTAAAGGAAAGATCTAACACGGCCTTCGAAGGGCTGAACTTTCTTTTATTTTCATGCCTAAAATGTTAATGGAACTCTTATAACGGAGTGCGCAATCGTTGAATAATATTGTATTGAATTTGAGTTCACGTAAACTGTAGAGTAAACGGTTGCAGGTCGGTGAAAAATCGAGTTCTAATTGCCCCTTGAGCGTACTCTATCTACCTTCCGTAAAAATAATATCAATTTAAATAAGAAGCTCTTTCAAGACTGATCCCTACTCTGAAGTTAATCGAATCCGATTATTTTTCACTCAAGGTACAACTCCAACTATTTCCTTCAAGTTTCTTAGAAAATCCCCTGGTAATCATTTGAATGCTCTTTAAGCATCTTTTTACTCCATTCACAATCTATATATTCAAATATCTTCAAGAAGCAGAAGTTAACGTATTTAATCCTATTTTAATTAATTTATATCTAAATCGGCCATGTATGGAAATTTAAGGTTTTAGTTTTCTGAAGACTTAACCTTAAGATTTAATCGTTGGTCATTTACAAATAAGTTTTGACTACTTAAGTTTTTAATTTTGACTATTGATTACCGGTCAAAGCTTTGATTTTAACAACGGGTATGGCACAGAGGTAAAATACTTGCCTACTAAGCCAGAAATCGCAAGTTCGTTCCCTGATGATATCCCCATATAAAAAAAAAAAATTGAAATGTTGTATTGATCCCGTAAAATGCCTGTCTTATTTTTCAAAATAGCTTTTAAACAAAATACTAAGTGTAAAAAAAGTCCTTTTTAAAAGAGACGATTCGTCAGTGTCGGAGATGTAATGACGTTGGAAAATTAAAAAAAAACTTAAAAACTAGCAAGCATCATAGTATACAATAAAGTTTCTCGTGCATTTGATGATATAAAAAAATTCGGTCGTTTTATAATTTTATATTTTCTGTGTTTCATAAAAAAAAATTCTTCGAAGACAAAAAATATTATTCCGCCTTTTTATGTTACTTATATTTCAAACGCATATATGAAACATAATCATTCAGCGCACAAGCCTTGTTGTTTTATTAGTCTTATATTTTATATTTATAATTTGCAATACTAACAACATTGCAGTTGCTAATCAGTTAATGATGATGTTACAATCCCATGTAATATGAAATTGTAATGTGATAACTTACTAAAGAATCAATTTTCAAAATGAAATAAATAAACATACTTACTTTAATTAGCCGTTTTAGTGCCGTTGTTTTACTTAAAAATGCATTCCTTTATATAAAAAAATATCAATAGATTATAACTAATCGATAAATGGCATAATTTATTTATTTGTAGATAAAAATATTATTCTTGAATAAAATAATTTACAGAAGGTGGTTTTAATGGCAGATGTGCCCTATAACTTTATGTTTGTGTTTTTATTGCATGAAGATGTGGCGTTTGCTGCGCTAATCGTCCCTATGCGGTTCTCCGCTATGAAACATCACTTAGCCCAGGTCCGCTCCCTAAGAGCAACCCCACGTACAAGTAATTCAATCCCAAGATCCTCGCAGACGCTAACGGTGGGCTCGGAATGAACTTTTAACTTTGAAGAATGCGCAACCAAGACGTGACAAAGCACTACGAGAAAATTGCAAGCCATGCACTTAAAAACGTTGTTATTCGAATTAGACACACAGCTTAACCTGGATAACACAATTAAAAATACTAGAAAAAAAAACTCTAATCATTGAACACCCAAAAATGTATCTGGTACTACAGCCACAGTCTATGCAAGTTCGCTGGCTACTGCCCTGGAGCCATCTATGTTCCCATGTGGACCTTCGGGAATAGAGGTGATCTGGAACAAAGTATGGACAATCTGAGCTTACAGAACTGTAAAAAAACGTAAATTTGCGGTGTCCATATGCTCCAAATATGGATCGGATGTGGTTAAAAAAAAACTATTTATTTCAATATTTATAAGACCAGCGACAACAGCAAATCGTATGCGCGGTTCTCTTTGAAATCATTGAAGTGAAGCAACATTATGCGCTCATCAAAACATGGATGAGCCACCGCCTATTTGTAGTCTCGTGTTTCTTGTTTGGTTAGGTCGTTATTAAGAACCCAATAGTACAGGCCTCGGCAGGTGGGATTAATAGTTTTGCTTATTACGAGTATATTGATGTTAAATTTCAAGAGAGTCTTAAAAAAAAAATGGATTATGAAAAAAAAATGGAGAATCGATAAAAAGTATTGGTGGACAAATTAATAATTAATGGCATTATATCAACACAATCAGCCATTTGCGTACTAAATTCGTATACTTACGAAATATATATAAGAAAATACAGCATCCTAGGAATATTTTTAGATGATTTGTGAATCGGTTTTTTTAAGGATATTAGATGATTAGCTCGATATTACCGAGAGGTAAGCCATTTGGCTCTAAGCAAGGGCTCGACCCAATTCATTTATCATACTTTAAGATGTCTCAAACATATTGTTTTGCAGTGTAAAATAAAAACATTGAATTTTTCAGCATCACAAAAACAAATAAGTCATTTTTATGTTTGGCAATGGTATGGTAGCACGTCATCATTCTAAAAACATTATAATAACTGATAAAAGCATAAACATATAATTTTAATTTGAAATGAAAAGAAAATATTACTACCATACGTATTTTGTTATAATTAAGGGCGCATAATAAGTATGGATACTTATTTTCTTACGTTATATTTGTAAGCAATTATGTGCACCTAATAAGTGGAAAACGACTAAAGAAGCATGAACAGACAGCCACTTTGAACGTATCGTTTACTTTGAGTAACTTAGGAACTTTATTTTTCTATGCACACAGAGAACACAAAGTCTTTTAGAATTGGAAAGCCCTTTATCGGTGCATTTTGCGGGATATTTTTATACACATAATCACTAACATCGTAAGCCTCAAACAATTTCTATAAAATAAATGCTTCTTTACGTTTTTATACAAAAAAGAAAATTTAATTTTATATTTTATACTTCCAATTAACATTTTTCCTTAAAAAAATATTTTTCTCTAATTATTGTGTTGTTCCGAAAGTAATGTCGCTTTTAGCAGATTATTAAACTGTATTTTATCTCATATACCATATCATTATTATGCCCTATTAATTTTGGAACATTAAAAGCGATAATTTCATGAGAACTTTTAGCTGCGATTTCCAAATATTACGCATAGAGTTAAAACTCGCGTCCTCAAACTGAAAGCGAGCTTTCTCTGCAGGCCACCGTTCTCAGTGACATTTAATTCAAAGACACCTAAAACTCTCAACCCTCTCATTAGACTTAGCCCCGCAGATGATTGCCCGATCTGCCTCTAAAGAAGCGTCGTTGCATAGCAACTTGGTCGTAGCGAAATAAGCGCCATTGCAAACCACTTTGCAGTCGCACGCCCAGTTGCAAGAAAATTTGCCCGCGACTATTTCAAAGGTGATTTCAAACCTTTAAATGAGTGAGAATTTCCACGTTGAGCAAAAAACGGTTATCTCATTTTTCTAAGTGAAAGTTACTCGGTATGATCCAAATTAAAACAGGACAAAAATAAAGACTATTTTTTTTTTATTTTGCGTATCTCTAAATACAATCAAAGAATTCTCTCCACTGTCGAGATATTCGCCTCAACGGATTACTTTATTCGTACTACGGGCACTACTTGCTCTTTAAGACAGTTGACTATAATATGAATAATATGTTCATTTTTACGAAATGCGTATTATATAATAGCTGTTAGATAGCCGATGAGGATTGAAGCAAAATTCTCTGAATGTTTTCATGGTAATTTAAATTTACACACTCGTATGAGAAACTATTTTTAAAATGAAACTGCATGGTGAAAAGCACATTTAATTAATATTCATTCCAGGAAAACTTCACTCCAGTGGTTCATTGCGCAGTCTGCTCTTTCGTACTTCAATTACCAAGAAAATTATATGAAGTTTATCAATAATTGAATCCTCTCCAGCGATAAAATCACTGCTACCAATCAAACTCACTTCAACATGTGCAATATTGTGGATTGTTTTATTTCGCAGACCGATATGATTGTTAATAGTTTTATAAAATAAATATCATTAATATATCAGTTAATATGTCACGCATGCACCGCTGCTTATGTAATAAATACTCGTACAAATGAGATATATTGATATTAGGTTGGTTTGCTACTCCTACTACTCTTACTACTTCATATAACATTACGTTCACTACTCATTAGTCTATTCCAAATACAATTTGCTTACGTAAGCATATAACGTTAATGAAAAATACATATTTATTTTTATTTTTATTTTTATTTTTATTGCTATAATTCATTACTTACCATTATAATCATATTTAATATCGATAAATAATATTATAACTTTAAAGATTAGGATTTGAATCAAAGTATATATTTCTATTATTTTGTTTTTATACATAAAAAACTCACCTAAGAGCGTTCACTGCTTTTCTATTTGTCTTATTTCCCTTACTTTAACTAAGTGATTCCTTGAATATTCCATCCCAGTAAATGTCAAGATTTTTCTAGTTTATATCGTTAAATAGAAAAGCAGAAAATTACATTCTGTAGAAAGTAAGAAATCTTTTCATCTAGCATAAACCCATTATATGTATTTATTATGGCAGGTGTGTACTTTTCATTGCATTTCTGTGTCAAAAAATATATTATATTATTATAATATATATATTATAATATCATATTATTTGCAGCCGGTATTACAAGTTTATAAACAAGGTTTTTCTTTATGATTTATTTACTTTTGAGTTGGTTTATTCAGATTATATACTTTTTTATAATGTTACATAACTAAATAAATCATAAATCCTGAAGAAGACCCCTGCAATGGCGGTCGAAATATTGGTTTAAGAAAGTTCGCCACACACGACTAAACTCAAAAGCCACAATATCATTTTATGTATTTAATTGTCCTTGATAATAAAACGCACTTAAAAATTAGAGACTGCATATATGGAAATTTGACTGTCACAGAATACTTGAGGAAACCGAGGGTTCTATCAGATTCCACTCCGTTCCACCACACTACACAATTATAGTTTGACTAATCAATTGGCAGCAAAACGTCTCAAGACAGCCTCCAGTTTGTGGACGATTGCTTTAGGTGGCCGAATTGAAATGGCTCACAATCTAATCTCATTATCAACCGAGTTAGAGCATCAAATCGCCGTCGGCAAAGCTATAATACGAAGTACCTAATATATATGCCTCATGCCAAATTCAAATATTCATTTTTTGCAGTAAATACTTATACGTCAAGTTCGCAAAAAATGTGACAGACATTTTGATACTATTTTTTTCCAAACAATATAAATTATTGATATCGTTTTTATCAACTTGAGACATATTTTGGTTTGGGGTTTTTATAACCATTGTACAGAGAATATAATCCAAACACATGTATGAATTTTGAGTCTACAAAAGGCAGAAGCGGAATATTTTTATTTTTTAAAGAGACTTTGTCATGAATAAAATTCTCGAAGCTTTATAAAAATTATAATATTAATCAACATATTTACTTTAAAAAGTATTTAATATCAGCGTAAATATTTAATAAAAAAATAATGCATTACAACCAAGAGCAAGTTGTTAACAATTCTATGTTATTCAAGCATAAATAATGATTAAATAGTCCTTTATAATATATTACATAGTTAAAGAACAAATTTCTGACGTTTATAGTAAGTGATTACAAAAAACATTATAGTCAAATACGTCCTTTTTTATAAGAAGGGTATAAAAAGAGTTATAAAGAGAGAGAAAACATCCGTCATTATAACTAATTCAAAGTAAAAATTGTTTCTATTCTAGGACCTTTCAATATTTTCAAAGGTTTGAAAATTATTATTTATATAATAATCATAATAATCATACTCTTACATGATTTCTATTAAAAAGTGAATTAATTAACGATTAAAGATACCTCAGATACAATAGAAGATTTTTATTTAAAATGGTCCGTTTAACAGAGTGGTTCATGCAGATATTTAAAAATACTACATTTTCTTTGTCCAGTAAAGTGACGTGACTAAAAGACAAAACAAAACTCTTTTTGCCGAGTTGCATTTATGATAACTGTTCTGTTTGATAGTCGCGACATTCTGCTTCAAGAGTATGAGACGTTGAAGTTTGTTTTAAGCTCATCTCCTGGTACTCTTCCTACTCAAAGTGCTGTAATTATTATTTTAAAAAAATGTTTACTCGGTGAATTGGTGTTGCATTCAGACATGAAAAGATTCGTATAGTGAACCGTCATAAAGCGTATATTTCAATTGATATTTTTCCTATAGTGTCGATCATCAAATTAGTTCTCTACATACCGATTTGAAAATTTTTAAATGCCAGAATCATTTTGATGTGCAGTGTTGATCCTCCAGCGTCATTAAACCCCAACATAGCATTCATGCATCGTCCATTATTATAAGGACCAACTATGAATAGATGGTGTTGACATGAATACTCATTTAGATTCATAGACTGTGACTGACATTAAACGGATAAAGGATCAATTTTACGCCAATCAACTTTTTTTATAAAACACATATATTTATTTAAAATAATTGTTAATTTTCAGCATCGTCAGGGATCCATTTCGAGACCTCTGATTTAATAAACAAATATCTTACCTCTCAGCCAAACCCGACGACTAATATGTACGTATAGGCTTCATAGACTAATTTATCTTTCAATCGATGATCAAGTAATTTTAAATATATTTAATTACAATTTACATCAGGGAGATGAACAAAGCATAATGTTTTGAATTTGGATTTAATCGAACTTAACATAAACATACATTGACACAATCCATGACGATATTAATTGTAGTTGTCCGTTCAACTTTTAATAAGATTCAGAATTATTTTCACTCGAGCGATAAAGTTGTTCAGGCATCACAAGTTTTGTAATGTCCGCAGAAGTGCAGCCAACTTTGCCTTAGTTTTTTTTTCTTTTTTAGTTTGACTTACTTCCCGGGACCTACAAACGACTAAGTAATTTCGTACACAATTCGAATGTTCGTCGATCAATTTTCTCAATTAGAGTTTAAAAACAAATATGGATCAGTTAGTAAAGCTACGCCTTCGAACGTATTTTTTTTCATTTATCTGGGCACATTTTTTTTTTCATATCCGCTCCATAACTGGCGCATATGTTCGTACCAAACTGCCGATGTAGTTCTGTGAGCCGCCATGGTCTCTATCTCGTCTCTAGTTAGTTCTGCGTCCTAAAGTTCTGCATAATCAATTTCGAACCACACTTTTGGACAAAAAGGTCTAGGACTCTGTAAAGTCAGGCTGATAATCCAATATCCTTAAAATTCTCGATTAACCAACCTAAAATATGCATCGGATACTACAGCTGCCTTCAAGGCATGAACGGTGGCTAATTAGAGAACTGAGTAGCAGTAACTGCTTGAAGAAAAGTCACTGTAATCTATTCTCCGGCATTTAGGTACTCGTAAGATCCACTTTCTTGTCTTGGCCGTTCATATGAAGGAAGACCGCCTGTATGTTTCCTAGCCACGTCATTCCTCACAATCCTTAACCATTATACTACTAGTGTTATACGTGTACGAAGAAAAATCCATAATACGAGTGCATTGGCTTCATGATATGTTCAGCTGTAGCACTGTTGCAGGTAGAGAATTAAGTTGGTTATCGATTGTTGACACACACAATCAATTGAGCCCAACCGCAAACTATACCGCTATTAATTTTGTCGAATGTGAAAGTGCGCATCCGGAAGAAGAGACTATCGATTAAAGCACAGAGCGAACTTGCTGCACACGAGACTGGTATTATCCATATTGGTTTTAAAGCAAACAGCCTAGAGCTGGGGCAAGCGTACCGCTGGACAACTATAATAGAGGAAGTGTGGGCTTCACCCATAGTAACTACTTTTATCATAATTACCATTAGTCTGTTTAGATTCTTAGTAGGGGTTTAATGAACACGTATTTATTTCCACGAAAAACAGTATAATATTTTTAAATACTGGTATCCAAGTACTATTTTATATTTTGAATGAGCGAAATTTTAATTTGAGCTTTTATCAAAAGCTGTTTGATCGTATATATTGCGCATTTAAAAAAACCTTTTTTCTTTTAATCAAATTTATTTCTAATGACATGTTTCGGTTTCGTCCAAGGCGCTCTGTTATGAGTATTTTCAGCGTGATTTGAAATGCGGAGGTGATACTATACAGAGACAAGCAATTTCGGTGTGAACCCATTCAAATACTTTAATAGTCATATACTCCAAATAATGAATGAGAATTAATGGTTTTCTGGAAGAACATTACAGGAAGCTTATTCTATACTGAAAACCTTCATCTTGCTGTGGATTAATGCAATAGCGATACTGATTCTGAAATATAGACTATTTGTAAGCGTTTGCGGGCTGACATCGTTGCATAATAAATGATTTTGCTCCTATTTGAAAATTTGTTCGGGACGGTCAATATGAATAAAAAAAGCAATATTGCAGATATCAAAGAGCGGCAATGCAGTTTTGTATTGTTTATAACCCACAAAACTGTGTATGTACATATACTTTTGTATTTTATACGTTTGAACCAAATGTTGTCAGAATATTGATAATATAAACAAATGGATTTATGTATTGACATTTGTAATATTTGTATCTTAATAAAATTGTAGCGCGTTATAAATATCCGACCGTTTCCCTGTTTAACGTGAAAAGTCTTGAGAGTGAGTCAGCCCATTGTAGACGATTTATCGCACAAAAAATATAAAACTTAAGCATCAACCTATTTCACCTTAACAACTCTAAATTGTACTCGTTAATACATCACAAAATATTAATCGTACACTTCAGTTCACATAAGAGATATTACATATTAAAAACACATGGGAAACACATTTATTCACACAACAAAATAAGGTTTTATAGTCGTCTGTCATATGTATAAGTTCGAAACTAAAATATAACATATTCTGTCTTGTTTACTGGTTTAAGGTGTACAGTGCTTTAATCTTTAAAGTGATTATTAATCCACTTTTCGAAGGGATTCACACTTTACGAGGAAAAAGACGCTGCAATGTTCGAAAATTCTTATTCTGGTTTTCTAATGAATATAGTAAAGCACTGGCTTGAAGAAGAAACATGATTTCAGCCTATTACAATTTTCATCGATGGCATAAAGGTATTCATAAAATGAATAGCATTAACGAAAATTTGTTTAGTTATTGTCTGTATTGTATCAAGCTTTTTATTGTTTAATTATATAATTAAATAATAATAATCATAATTCTATTTATTCAGCCACGTGAGCCATAAAAATTAGAATTTCATATATATAAAAAGAAAACACAAGGTAATAAATTGATTTAAAGTACGGGTCGTCAACCTGGTCCCTACCGCCCACTAGTGGGCGATAAGGGCTTCCGTTATGTGCGGTGGGAGGTTTTTGTCTCTCTACAATCTCCTACATTCCTTCTAGAATTTTTTCCATCCATATACTGAATTGAAATATAGTGATGTTGGTGGGCGGTAGGGAAATTTAACCAAGAAAAATAGGCAAAAGTGGGCGCTAGGCATAAAAAAAGTTGATTACTCCTGATTTATAATATGATAATTACACGTAAATACACAACGTAGCCATTGCCCATGACTCATCCTAATTCATATCTGCACCCAAAGGACCACTTGCGAACACACATAGTTTCCGATGACCTTCAGGGCAGAAACCTGATGATTTTAAGTTACGGCAGGTGTTGTATCCGAGGAATATTTTTGGATGATTTTTCAATAGGATATTTTTAAAAAAATCGAATAACTAGGCTGACTCTCCCAAGGCTTAGACAATTTAATCATAATAAGTGGCGCAATCCGCTTACAATTATACTTTTGCTTAAAATATTGATGGATTTTAATACAGGCTTGGAATGAATGGAATACTGGCGGCTGATTTAAATAAACTTCTTTTATGATTTCCTTTGCAGATCCCGTCCTGGGTTTGTTTCCTTGCATTCCAGAATGCAACTAATGATTATGATGACGTCATAGAAATTATAACGTTTAATTAGTACCCGGTGCTGTTCATACAAAGAAAAATAAATTGCGGTGGTTTTCAATGGAAGAGCAGCAGCAAATGAAATAAAAATATTGCGAAAAAATCCTCCATATCACAGAAATTATTGAAACGAGTTTAATGAGTGATATTGTAGTAAAAAAGCTGCATAAAAGTAAATAATTTTGTAACATGTACTCATACTTCAAAATATCGAATATTAAGTATCATTATAGACCCAAGACGAAGTAAAAAATATATTTTTATACTAAAGAAGAGAATATAAGACGTGCCAAAAGAAAACTAAGTAGGAGGATTATCATTTAATAAATTATCGCATGCGATATCTTTTCTATGTTTTTTAATCGTTAATACTTGTATGAATTTCATACTGTTTTATCAATACGAGTAAATGAAAGAAATATTTAGCAGTACATTTGTATTGCTAAACGACATATTTCAGCGATTAATAACTTGATAATGGCTTGTCGCTGAACCTGAAACATATCACTCAATAAAAGTGTGAAGAAAAAATAAAGACATTTTTCAAATTAAATCAATCCTCTTGAAGCAAAATATAAAATATTACAATTATTGAAAATATTTTTGGTATTTGAAACTTACTATTAATATTATTTAAATAATAGATGTATTTTTTAATTATTGATAAACATAATATCTGTGAAAATGACATTATTTTCATTAACCCAGAACAAAATTGTAAGTATACAAATATTTAGAAAATATTATTAACCGAATAAATAAAAATAAAAACATTCATTTTAAAGATTCAACTGCAAATAAATACTTTTCCAAATAGCAACATCATAATTGTGCGGGCGTTTCGCGAGAAATCAAAATGCAAGTCTTGTGAAACAGTTCTGAGAAATTCGTTGTTGCGTGAAATCCAAATGAAAACCTTCTCTGGGTTTCTCATATAAGCTGCATTCTCTTTCTGATCATATCCGCTTCCTAACAGGAGCCCCGTAAGACTGCAAAGTGCTTCTAGGATCTCCGCCTCGTCTAAGTACATATCACAACTTATTTTATATAAGCACACAGGAGAGCACCAGCAAAGTATTCTACCTTCAAGTGGTTTCTACGATGTTCACAATATCCCTTAGACGCTGCGTTGATCTTACGGCGCAAAGTATTTGTAATTCGTTCACAAGAAAAAATTACTTAGTTTATTTGTAAATCGTAGCAATAATAAATAACATTGTGCCCTTCATATAATTTGTATAGATCGATTAAAATAAATAAAGCGATAACAATTTTGATATTTAACAAAAAGGAAAGTTTTTGATGTTAAACGTAAACTGATGTTTTATGAAAGTTAGTTTATAGCCTCACACGTAATAATAAAACAGTATCTCAACTAAGGTTTATTACTGAGTTTTGCTTTGTTTATTGCTACTATAATACCCTTTTGGTATATATTGATAGCACTGATAATTACTCAACGTATTATGGTTAAAAGATGATGTTATCATTTAAAAAAAAACGATAGGTAGATATCTACTGAATTGATTATGTAAGATTTTAATTCTGAACAAATTTTGAATTCATTCGTTTACGAGTATCTTTGTTGTTTTCAATTATGTCAAATATTTTCCCAGCGTTTGAGCAACATGACGTCAATCTCAATAATGGTTGGAACCGAGAGAGATTCTATTGGGCCCCTTTCTTATCCGTATAAAATCCTCAAGGACATTTCACTTATGCATGTCGTAGTATTAAGTTAATTTTTGTAACGTCTAATGCCGTGGCTTGTTTGACTTACCCTTTGGTTTAAATATATATAATATTTGCGTTACCTTATTGATAGTTTTCATATAAATACAGCAACCTTAATGCAAATATATAATAAGTAATATGATTGACGGTTCTCTAGGATAACAAGCTCAGGGATTCAGGGAATAGGTGGCTGACCTATGTTATATGCAGTGACAACAACAAAAAATACATTTCTAATGATTAAACCATTTTCAGAAAACAACAATATGAAATTGAATATTGTATATTTAACTTTTAAACGATGCACGATCGAAATTTCCTACAACCAAACAGGTTGTAAGTATGCAAATATTTGTGTGCAAGTATATTTCAGAACTTAAATAACTATAATTGTTTCATCTTTATTATGTAGTGGTTATTTTGGACAAGTGAAATTTCGACATTGTCCATAGAGAGTAAAACAGTTTTGATAGATATTCTGCAGTCTTTAGAGATACTCATATGTCAGTGTTTTCCAACCGTCGGTCCCGATCAACAAGTTACTATATTAATTGCATATAATCCTTATTGAAACAATTCAAGTACCAATCAAATAATTTTTTTATTCTCTGATAGCGTGAGTGTTAGAACTATTGATATAATTCTTTATTATATAAATAGTTACAATGCTTTGCTCGTACTTGCCCATCAGCATTTTTTGGTAATCATGCATTTCAAATGTTACGTGAATATAAAATACTTTATTCTTATCCAAAATCAAATTTTGCCGTTCTGAATCGACTATCAAGGCTTTAACTTATAATATTTAATATAAAATACATACGTCTCATGTGGATATCGGATATGACAGTAAAGCTAGTGTTTTTGTCTGACTAAGATGCCTGAGAAACAGTTTTCCATATACATCAGTCTACAGGTGTAAATGGTCGATATACGCATACCGGTGTATGTTCAACCTTGTTGTTTGTCGCTTCTCCCGGTTAACATTCTCGACCTAACCTCCGCACGCGTCCATAAATTATTATTATCCTCACATCCACCCTGAGCCCATCAAGCTAAGGGTTTTTGCTACACGAGAAGTTAGACTCGTCGACACAGTGTTTGTCTTGAAGGAAACCATGCAGTTGGCTTAGCGAAAGACTAAAAAGGTTATTATCAAGTTGCTGAACAATCTTGACCGTCATACAGGTTATAGAATGCTTAGATAAAATACCTTTAAATTTTGGTTAAGGTGTATTTTTTTGCGTCGTAATATGTTTCTCATTTATGAAAACTATGTTACTAATATTATTATTCTCATGCCCCTCAATGATATTTGAAATGTGTTGATCCTCAAGATGCTTTTACATGTGTGTTTTTTTTTGTTCTACATTATAATGACTATTGTACGGTGCAAATTCCTTTTCTGTTTTAACTTCAAGATTCGTTTCATATATAAAATATATAGTTATTTAAGCCTTGTTTAAGCGAGAAAGATTCCATAATTTGAAGACTTCAGTAGGTGCAAAACGCGATCTCTATTTCTGTGGTTAACATTTTTTTAACGTTATCCAAGGCTTACATAAATATGTAGTTAATAATTATGATATAAGTCTGGTTAGCTAAGCACTTACAAATAACACAACAAATATTTATTTTTCTGTTTCTTTAAGATAATTAGGTCAATGCTTTGTCAATTTATATTTTTTTTGATAAAGATTTTCTTGACTTCTTCGAAAACGAGTATTCACAGCCGCACACCTTATTGGTAATCACATAATGACATTAATCATTTAAACATGTCTTATAAAATACATTATTTTCTCTGATCAATAATAGCCATTTCTTTTGTTGAATTTGATTTATGCGATAGGGATAAATCTGTATTTTATATTTCTCGTGAACACTCCAAGATACATCATCGTCAATTGAATATTTTATTATTATTATTTCTTAACAAATTATCCTTTAAAGTTTTTTACATACATATCCTCGTATTCTATCTGTATTGCTGCTCTGACGTTCCCTTGTAAAAAAAATGTACGAGTATGTTTTGATACATTTTAATTTCTTGTTTTTCAGTTCCCACCGGGCGCACATGTCAAATAGATGACAGGATCTATCATCACGCTGAGCAGTTCATGCTGGACTGTAGGACACAATGCACTTGTCAGGTGAGTCTATACAAACTATATTAATACCATGTCCGCCTCCCTAACCGGATCATATGGCATTCACGAACTGTCATCACAAAGGTCTGTCAGCCGCCTTAGTCTTCGCCTCATCCCATGTCTATTACCTCGTCATTACTCACAAAATCAAACTATCGTATCCCCAGTATTGTACACAATCAATATTACAATAATTAAATAATTTTTCCCACGGACAATCTTTATTTCACTGCACCAATAAAATATATTTAAGTTTTCAGGAAGGGCTTAACAACTAGTATGTATGTAATAGCAGTGAATACCACATCTAAATCATCCAGCGCGTCCCTTCCAGAATCACGTTTGCAACCGTATCCCATTGTATTTAGTCCCAAGCACGATCCAACACAGGAATGCGGTCACCATCACACTAAATTGATGAACTTTGTGGGCGATGTAACATCATCAATACAAATTTGAAATACACAATTGTTGCGTTCAGTCACTATGCACGTATGCATTATCTTAATATTCAATTTTAATTCTTAAAAGTAACCAAGTTATAATTTTATTATTTTATTAAAATAAATAAATGAAAAATATTAAGTTTTGATTTCCCGTTTATTTTCTCCTCTACTCCTGACTCCCTAGAATCCATCTTCACTAATCGAAACTAAATATTTTTACTTTGTTAATTTCTGAAATAAAATAAATATAAAATTATAATTATGCAGTTTCACCAAGCGTATTGCCAGTGAACCTTAACGTTAATAACCAAATTAACGAATCTGAAGCCTTTGCTACGTAGAAGCCAAATTAATATTTCTTTAACGAGGTCCGGTTATTAAAGCACTGATGCACTATTCTATTTAGTCCAAAATAGTTTACTTCATCGGGGTGCATTAACCTCGACCAAGATAATGACTTATATCGTATCAATATCATACTTAATTCCGGAGAAATATACTTTCAATCTGATTGTGTTACATTATTTCAATAGTGTTTATTTTCCAATATTAAGAATTAATTTTGGTCAAAATATATAAGATTACTTCACTTATCTTATTTGCGC
This sequence comes from Glossosoma conforme, assembly GCA_022606575.1. NCBI lineage: Eukaryota > Metazoa > Arthropoda > Insecta > Trichoptera > Glossosomatidae > Glossosoma > Glossosoma conforme. Next base: position 121,728 of record JAGTXR010000359.1, on the reverse strand, counting down.
TCTTCTTTAAATACTTACAAAATATGAATCTATTTTTTTTCAGCTGCCAAGTTTTCCAGAATTAAACATTAGGTTTTTTATGAAAAGTTCTAAGAAATCAGTCCATTCCAAATGGCTTTTCTACATTTGCATAATATCATCGTTTTTCTGAAAAAGAACCTAGAGAGCTTAAAGAACGAAGAATGCACTTACAAATGCCAATCCTTTCATCTTCTAAATCTAACACAAATCCGTAAGAATACCTGAATATTTTTCTTTTTAAAACCATTTTTTGCTGTTTTGCTGTACAGTGTATAATATTAGCTGTCTATGAATCATGCGATGATTTAATAATTTTGGGACTAAGACTAACATTTACTTAAATAACATATATTTTCTATATCCAGGTTGAACGTATATGCAGTATTAACTTTAGCTTTTAAAACATGCAAGTTAGAGAGTATTCCTATAACATACTTGTAAGTGGCTCGCTGATATTTAGTTGCACCGTTCTCCGTCTAACTAAAATTAGTAATCATATTTACCAACAATGGGTATTGGTTCAGGTAGATAAAGATTAGACATCATTATACGGGGTTAATTTGTAATGGCGGGGATCGCTTTGTATCGATGGGGATTACTTATCACCTGTACGGGTAATAAATTATTATTATGGCTTGACTGCACCCCACATTATGGATATGCATTTAAGACCGCACATCTGATATGAATACATCACCATAATTGTTCGTTATTGAGTGCGATTTATATGTTATCGTATTTAGACTATCACCATAAACTATCATCAATAAATGTTTTCAGAGTAATTGTAAAAGTCGAGCTAGTGAAATGTGGCTCAAGAATTAATTCTTAGTAGAATCTACTGATTGTCATGAGAATGAAGTAAAGAAACTGTTTTTTTTAAGATACACATGTTTAAGCATTATTTATTTAAAACCGTAAAAAACATTAAAATTGCATAAAACTTTAAATCGTTTTACTATAATTTAAGATATCATATAATAGTATTTCTGAAATACATAATTATTCTTGATGTCCGCTTTTGGTGATGCACCACTATATTAATCATGAGAAGTAGCTCACATATTACAAACTTTAATATTTTTGTTAGAGAGCTTAAAATAGTTCCATTGTGCTTCGCCAAATCTACATGCACTAACCCCGGGGTCATCAACCTTTTTTCTGTCTAGCGCCCTATTTTTCATGGTAAAATTGCCCTACCGCCCACTTACCTCGCTATATTTCAATTCAGTATATGGGTGGAAAAAAAATCTAGAAGGAATGTAGGAGATTTGAAAATCTACAAAAATCGCCCACCGCCTACCACGGAAGCCCTTATCGCCCACTAGTGAGCGATAAGGGCTTCCGCGTTGGTACGGACCAGGTTGACGACCCGTACACTAACCTATAGTGCAACTTCAATGAGACATTTTCACGTCTTACTAAATTACAGTCTATTTTTTGAAATGCTTACTCTCCGACTTCTAGATGTCAACTCAAGATTCAGATCATATACAACCGTATATTCCAACCCAAATGGATTCACTTTTACGTGCATCTATTACCCTTATATCCAATAACTGATCTGTAAAAAATCTTGAAATATACTAAATTTTGAAATAAAAATGATCTTTACATGTGATATGAATAATGAGTATCTATGTATTCGTTTGTTGAAGAGCTAGTGGGACAAAGTGTTCAGCATTAACACAGTCAGAATAAACATAATATAGTATTGTTGAGATTTCAAAATGTCAATTTTAATCAACGCCATCCAGTTAGTTTCGAACTTTGCTTCGAACAACGACCTTTGAAGTTTCCTTCTTGAACACTTCTGATCCAAAATAAGTGAGCCAATATAGAGATAATTATCCGTTTACAAGAGGCACGAATCCAGGATCAATATTTTATTTAACTTATAATTACTTAAAAATTGTACGCATAAATTACTGAGCTATTTTTAAAAATATACAAAAAATAATTTTTTTTTCAAGTTAAGCAATACAGTAAATATTTTTTTTGTAGAGTATTATTTTCCCTATATTGCAATTTAAGTAGCAGTATTAAAAGGTTAAGCCGTATAAATTTATTTGTATTGTTGGTTGCATGCTGTAGCTCAATGCTGAAATGATAAGATTTAAAGAAGTCTCAGTCAATATTGGATATTATATTAATTGTATGTTTTTTAATAACTGATTGATTATAATTGATAAAAAACTTAGATTTATTATAATATACTTATGGAACATTAAGGTTATCAACTGACAATACTTGGTGAAACTGCATAATTATAATTTTGAAATTAATTTGAATTAAAAAATAATAAATTAAAAATATTTAGTTTTGATTCAAAATTTATTTTAAATGATTACATGTTTCCGCCTTCCTGAAGACCATCTTCAATAATTATACAATAATAATCATTTTTGAAGATGGTCTTCAGGAAGGCCGAAACATGTTATTATTTATATATTACCTTTTATAGTTTATGTTGTTTCCTGTTCCCGTATTATCCACTATTCGATAATTTTGAAGAGATTTATATTTACCACTCAGTTTTTTTTACAATTTTACTGATAATGATCGAAAAACTACACAATCAATGAAAACCGTCAGTCGCTCTGTCAACTATGCGGCGTACATGTGTGGTGGTGATAGGTCAGTCCAGTATTGTTCATGCCAGCTGGCCGGAACTAAAGCTCTGTGTTGAAATGGGAATTTCATTCTCTGTACAACGCCCGTCATATCCCTTTGGGTATTAGTTCATTCCCATTAAAGATATTAAATTGTCCAGCCGCCGCCAATAACCAAGTTATTTCTTGTAATATGAGTTATATAACAATGAAGCTAATTCAGTGATTTACGCGCTCTATACTCAATTTAAGATAGTTCTCGCAGCGTCCCTGCTATCCACCTATTTGTAATATGTACACTTCATTATGTAGTCTACTCCTGATATTACGAAAAGTTTTGACTTATTTTATTTTTTCTTAGATAATCGAGTGTCGTAGTATTTAATTACAATATGTAACAACCGAATAAATACATGCTATAACTTGTGATAGTGATAAAGATTCCTGAGCTGACTGCTAATGAAGAAAATTATCTGGGTTTTAAAAAAAAATGTGGTTGCTCTTTATTTATCATCAGGATCAAAGTTAGTATTTCATTTTCGAAATATTTTACTTCTTTAATTGATTCCACCTACACTTACTCATAAAGCCTGACCCGTGGAACATTCTCCGAGCATTCTTATACGGTTGACATATATCAACTCATGACGAACTCCAATTATTACTCAGGTTGTAAACAAAAATCGCCTAGCATCCGTGTTTCCAACCTTGTAAAATCCAAATCGAATGAATAAGCAGATTAATATTCCCTTTTGAAATCTCACCTTCCCACCCAATATATACTCACACGTAAAAAACCAGATTCTCCTCACACACAGCGTCTAATTCGACTCCGAGCCGGTTAAACTTCATGGTCCGTGGGGGACAAACACCTCCGGTGGTGTCCTTATATTAGAGTTCCTATATAACACAACTCTGGTCCGGGTCTTACTGAAGAAGCTATACTAATTGGTGATCTAGGATCGCTCTTTTGTTTATTTCGAAGTTGTTTGTCCCATGGATTCGCAATTGAAATTAAATAATTACCTTCCCGGGAATCCATTATATACTCTAAGTTTAACATTATTCTAACTTACTATCTTTGAAAAGCAAATACTCCACAGTAAAGTCAGTGGCGTATCTGAGAGCTGAGGAAACGTTTCTGATTTTGGTGATTAAAGCCAGTAGGTATTTGGAAGAAAAAAAAAATTACAATGAAAAACTTAGGAACATAATAAAATTATAAATTAGAACATTTTGTTACCCTACGCTCGGGTAAAATATCACAAATGTCTCGATTCAATCTAAATATTAACTGGTTATGTTACCCTACATTTAAAAAAAAAAAACATTAAATGCCAAATGGTATTAAAAGCTGTAACGGATTTTTTTTAGAAAAATACTTTAGAAGATCTATAAAGTTTTGAGTCTTTACACTAACGGTCATATTTACCATAAGAAATGCCTTTTATGCATGTTTAAGTTACTTTTGATAGTTGTACTTATGTGGCGCCTTCAGGTGTGTCGAAAAGATAATATAGTGTAAATAAATATATTAGTGTGTTTGCTGCAATTATCAATACTACGAAGAACCACAGTGAAATTCAGTAAAATTGAATTATCATTTTCTCTCGTTAATAAATTAATAGAGAATAACATCAAATCTGCTGCAGTGATTCATCCCAGTTTGCTATTATACTACGGAGGAGTGACGTATCTCTTGAGGTAAATTGATTTTCTAATCCAATTAAGCATTGAATTGAACTCCGTGCGGTCCAATGAGAAAATCGATTATTTGGGAGTAAATTAAATTGCTCCACCATACCACGCAGCCAGCGACGTTTCCTGCAGTCTGTATACTCTTTTCTATAAATAAATCGTTCGATTTCTTATATTGCCCGATGATATTCTTATTTCAAAGTTATATAAATTGTATATATAATAAGTAGCGTTAGATCTGAACCAGCACATCAATGTTACAGTAATTAGATGGCTGATCGATGTCCATGAAGAAGGATAGATCGCTGTAGCGAACGAGATGCAATTTCTTTGCGGCAAACAAATCAAATAAATTAAAAGAACAAATTCTTATAAAAATTCAATAACTTTCATAATAATATTAATAATCAATAAATATAATTTTGAAAATAATTTATAATTTACAAAAATATTTTCTAAATCTGGGATGAAAATATATATATATAGTTATTCTAATTATAATACCTGTATATAATTATATTGCTTAATAAAGAAAAAATATGTTTCATTGAAAAATAGTTTAATATATTTTGATACGATTGTTATCTGCTGTGTTCTAAAGTTCAAATAACACATCCCATTAGGGTTACATGTGCATCCAAAAAGTGAACCTAAAAATGAAAGCTTTGCCAAGCCCGAAGTATATACGGCAGTCGTGGCCAGGTCAATCTGTGAAAATATTCTGCCGGTTCGCAAATAATATTCTTGCATTTTAATAACTAACAGTAAAAAATTTAGGAGTTACCCTAAAAGATGCAAAAGAATTTGTATACCTTGGAAGTACAATCACCTGGGATGGCAGAACAAAAAGAGAAGTCAACAGTCGAATACATCAAGCAAGGCTAGCTTTCAATCTTCTTCGTAGTATCAATCCGGTGGATTGGTTTGCAGCAACAGAATCTTGCATCTCGATCTCCATTCCTCTCGGTCCTCCGCAACCCTTTTCAGCTCAGCATAAGCGCTACAATTCATGTCCTCGAATACTTGCTGTAAATACTCCCGTCTAGGGCGCCCTCTACAGTTTCTACCCTCAACCATCCCCTCCACAATATCGTGAAGAAGACCATCGTGGCGCATGATGTGACCAATCCATCGGGCTCGCCTCTCTGAGATGGTTCTTTATTAGGTGCCTATCTTCCTTGATTATCCTGAGAACCTCATTGTTCGTGACGTGGTCTCTCCAGGAAATTCCGAGAATTCTTCTGTACGACCACATCTCAAAGGCCTCTAGTCTTTTTTTATCACTTTCAGATAAGCACCATGTCTCACAGCCGTACATTAAGATGCTCCAAACAAGTGTTTTGGCAAGTTGCTTGCGGAGCCCTAAAGTAATATTCTTTGACTCAAGAATTTTGGCTTTTTTATTGAAAGCTAGCCTTGCTTGATGTATTCGACTGTTGACTTCTCTTTTTGTTCTGGCATCCCAGGTAATCGTACTTCCAAGGTATACAAATTCTTTTGCATCTTTAAGGGGTACTCCTAGCATTGATATGTTAATTTTCTGCTGCTCATTGCGGCTTACTCTCATGACTTTGGTTTTTGTGCTGTTTATCTTCATAATTAGCTTAGTTTCTTATCTTCATTCAGCTTTCAATAAAAAAGCCAAAATTCTTGAGTCAAGGAATATTTCATTAGGGCTCCGCAAGCAACTTGCCAAAACACTTGTTTGGAGCATCTTAATGTACGGCTGTGAGACATGGTGCTTATCTGAAAGTGATAAAAAAAGACTAGAGGCCTTTGAGATGTGGTCGTACAGAAGAATTCTCGGAATTTCCTGGAGAGACCACGTCACGAACAATGAGGTTCTCAGAATAATCAAGGAAGATAGGCAACTAATAAGAACCATCTCAGAGAGGCGAGCCCGATGGATCGGCCACATCATGCGCCACGATGGTCTTCTTCACGATATTGTGGAGGGGATGGTTGAGGGTAGAAACTGTAGAGGGCGCCCTAGACGGGAGTATTTGCAGCAAGTATTCGAGGACATGAACTGTAGCGCTTATGCTGAGCTGAAAAGGGTTGCGGAGGACCGAGAGGAATGGAGATCGAGATGCAAGATTCTGTTGCTGCAAACCAATTCACCGGATTGATACTACTACGAAGAAGAACAAATTTAATAAGTATCCACTTATTTACCTGGCTTATTTGAAAATGTTGGTAACTTCTATATCAGAACAGTGTATATTGTAATACAGCGTAATTGATAAGAAAATATTTTATGGATTGGTTTGTATTTTTCTGATTAGAATAAGGATTTTTTGGTCAGAATATAAAATAAAAAAATCTATTATTTAACATGTTCTACATAGTTTTTTTTAACATAATCTAATCTAACCTAATCTAACAAACTTCTTTAAACCTGTCTTAAAGTAATAAAGTTATATTTTTAAATTGACCAAAAGTTCATTTAAATTATGAGTTTTTTGTTGCCGTATGGATTGTAGAGGTCGAATGTTTCAATTTCGATAATAAAATGATTTTTTCGTTAAAAGCTTTGAATGTGTTCATTCTGGAAGGCAGTTTATTGACTAGATAAAATCTATGGGAGTATTTTATTTCTGATACAACTCCAATGGCTTGTGTCAATCCATTGAGTCCATTGCAAGTCCTAGGCTTCAAGGATTTGTCTTCACCATTACCAATACTTTCTGTATACCTTTTGATATCATCATTATATCTAGCAAGATATTTACTTGTACCAACACTTTGTTTGCTGGTTCTGTATATCTTTCTTCTTCTATAGTTGTTCCGCCAAAATCATATATTCTGCACAGCCTACTACATTTTTTTCATGCTAATTCTTTCAGATTCGGCTTCTATTTATTAAAAAGTACTTATTTTTATGTATCCGATCTCAAAAAATATATACAATGTTTCAAATTTAAAGTCATTCTTCACCATTACGGGATGACTTTGTAAGTAACAGTAAGAGCTTATATGGCTGTAATAAGTTTGCTAGTTAATTTGCTTAGGTAATTTATTTTGGATCTCAATCTATTTTAAACGTGCTATAAAGGTTTATCCACCCTATCTTGCTTATTTTCATTTGACGACGTTTTTCAATAATTACCGTCGCTAATTATTTAACCGTGATAGACTAAGATCCGTTCGATGTTACTAGTAAAGTTTTCAACTAATGAAATCCAGGTTTTAAAAAATCGCAAAAAAAAGTTGCTCCACACTGGCTTGTGTCTGATTTGACTGACATTGTCTTTCCCAGAATCCGACTGGGATGAAAGGCTTTCTTCATTCTCTATTGTGCGGACCGCTGGTTCCTTGTTGTCTCGGGTAATGTGAACTGCACCACCTCTTAGATCCGAGGCCTCGAAGTGCATCACATTGCGGATTCTCTTACCGAGTTAGTAAGCCGAGAGAAAGAAATCCTATATGAAAGCACGTTTCGAACGAAGAAATATTTCAATAAATTATTAATTATTTTGAATCGGTTATTTCACTTTTTAGATATGGCTGTTTAGCTGCAACTGAAAAACATGGTCAACCAACGCTTACTTCGTATCTTGATAAACTATAGGCTTGTAAAGTTTTTGCTCCTCCTGATTAACCTAGTAATTTGTCACAAATAAAAAAATCTAATATTATATGTTAGAACCTATTCTCTTAATCCATTATACATGTGTTCTTGTTCTTGATTACGATTTTTTAATAAAAGTACAACGCTATTACGCAATGACTTCTTGGTTCGCGTCCTCAGTAATATGCACGATATCTTAAGCTACGAGTATTATAGTCTAGCCGCTAGCGTGATCACTGCTGCTTGGGGCTTGATCTGCAACTTGTCCGCAATTACGAAGTAGGCCTATCTCGTGGGTCTATCTTCATTTACAGTTTTTTTCATATGACTGCTATAAACAGTAAATTTCAATTGACAGTTATTAAGAGAGACTTTCACAGACTCAATCCATATCATCTATTACCGGAGAAAAGACTATAGGAAATTTATATTCGTGAATAAAAGTTCAAAATTGACGTAACATTAAATTTTCAGGTCGTTGTTAACATTTCTGTTCTGGCAGATGATTGCCATCGACAGCCTTCTAAAGCAGATATTACGCGCCTGAAATACGAATATGTAAATAGCCAGACTAGCCCATGGTCATTCTGTCTCTCGCCATCGTCATAAGTGACAGGCACAATAGCTGTCCTAAATATTTTAAATATGCAACCCACACTAGATATTCTGTCCATATTTTCACTCAGATTATAAGTCCATATTCAAAACTCGGAATATATTAATATTTCTGTCTTTCTTTCTCTCTCTCATCCTCAATAATCTATACAACAACAAAAAAAAATTTACTCGCATATTGCATGATTTGACTGTCTTTTTTAAAAATAAATTGAGTTATACAAAAACCCCATCAAACGTATAAAAATGTTTAATGTTTTTATAATTTATCTAAATTATATATTTTATAAATGCATATTTTATACATTTTTCGTGCAAAAAGCCAAAAAAATATCAAACATAAAATTTACCTTTTTCGTCATATTGTTATTTTTATTGCAACATCTGTTCATAAAAAAAAAAATTAAGTGTAACCTTGTCACATCTGATGCGTTAATATCCATCATGAGCTTAATACAGATTTTTGAGCGTCATATTACAGTTATATTCTTCTTTTAAATACTGCACATACAATCTATTTTATTAAACTTAAAGTGCAAACTTACAATTCGGTTACTAAGAAATATATTACAACCTATACAGTTTCGTAACTAGGGTGTTTGCTGCCCGGGGCGGTCTCCTCCAAATATTCCGCTCCCCACTACCCCCGCAAAAATTAGTCTCCTTCAACACGTTTTATTCCCCAAAAATTTTGTGCGAAAAACATTAATCTCACAGGCAATTTTTTTACACCTAAAAAATTATTAGCGACGTAAAACTAAAAATACGAAAAAGATATGTATATACTCAACCGACGAAATACCCCCCCTACAACCTGCCGGCCAGGTAGTGGCTTGTGGTAGTCTTATGCTTTAATTTACGAGAGAAAAAATATTGAATACTTTCAGTGAAAATACCGTGAAAGTGTTATATTCTTCTTCTTCGTAGTGTCAATCCGGTGGATTGGTTTGCAGCAACAGAATCTTGCATCTCGATCTCCATTCCTACATCAATTTTATATTATAACTCTGTATATGTTGATTAGTCCTCCAGGTTGAATGGTGATCCATCAAAGTCACAAGTCTCCAGTTGCGACAACATAGAGATGTTAATGTTTGTGGGAAGCCTTTGGAAATTATGAGTTTATATGTTTAGCTTTTACTATTATAGTTATCGATTATTTAAATTCATTTAACTGTTTTCTGCAAGCTAGATTCCATGAGGAAGTTACCGATCCTTGAAGGTTAATATTGTTTCTGACTCAGGGCGGATACACGTCTTCAGGCCCTCGGGGCTAATGGACCAACCGATAATTGGAGCCAGAAGCGCTTCTCTGGCATGACGAAGTTGCACTTCTCGTGAATACATTTTACTTATTTAGTCGTTCTAGATAAACAATACTTTCGATGGAAAATGCAAGCTTCCGTATGCCGAGTGACTCAGAGAGCGATAGCAGAAACAACTGTGAATTATCTTTCAACCTCACTGAACTTGAAGCTGCGGCAAGTAGGCTAACAAATGGAAAGGCGCCTGGACTGGATGGAGTGCCGAACGAAGTTTTACGACTTCTAGTTGCACCACCCGGAACCTTTCCTACAGGCCTACAATTCATGTCTCGACGAACGCGTTTTCGCTCCACAGTGGAAAAAGCAGCGATTGGTGCTCCTACCAAAACCACCACGTGCCGATGACCAGCAACCGAAATATTGACCACTGTGCATGATTAACGGTGCGGGAAAATTGCTTGAGGCTATGCTTCTTCGGCGCCTGGAGAAGGTGCTTGAGGCAAAGATGACGGACTCACAGTACGGCTTCCGGAAAGGACGCTCGACAACGGATGCCATTCAAAAGGTCATTGAAGGCGTACGAGAGGCACTTTCAGGATCAGTGAAAAAAAGTTCCCGCGCGATGCTTATTGCTATCGATGTGAAAAATGCGTTCAACACAGCGCGGTGGAGCGAAATTCTGGCAGCGCTGGAAGGACACTTTGAAGTGCCGACCCACATCGTCGCGATGGTGCGCAGCTATCTGAGTGGCAGGTCGCTTACGTACGAGGGCCACGACCGGGAGTGGACAGTCAGCGCAGGAGCCCGCAGGGAAGCGTGGTGGGACCAACCTTGTGGAACGCAATGTACGACGGTCTGCTCCGAATACAACTCCCGGAGGGTGCGGAGCTGGTCGCGTACGCGGACGACGTTATGCTGGTGCTGCGAGCGAAGACCACTATCTTACTGACAGTTTTTGCAGAGGAGGCGGTGACCCGAGTCAGTCGATAGATGAAGAGCGTTGGACTCCGCATAGCGGCGGAGAAAACTGAGGGGATATTTTTCAGCCGCCGACGAAAGAGCTCACCTCCAGAGGTGCATGTTGATGGCCAGACCGTTAAGATGGTCAGACAAATGCGGTACCTGGGGGTGGTCATCGACGACAAGCTTTCCTTCAAGGCCCTTCTCACCCAGGTGGCCGAGAAGGCGGGATAAGTGATCGGGCAGCTGGCTCGCCTTATGCCCAACATTGGCGGCCCGAAGCCAACGCGACGGCGCCTACTCCTACGAGCGGTGGAGTCAATAGTGACCTACGCCGCACCGGTATCGGCCCACGCCGTGGAGGGCAACGACTCAAAACAGCAGATACTGGCACGAGTGCAACGTCATGGTGCATTACGAACAGTATTGCATACCGCACCATTTCGGAGGGTGCTGCACTCGTGCTCGCGTCAACACCCCCGATTGACCTGGTGGCAAAAGAGTTTCGCGAAAGGAAGACTGGAAAAGAGAGGCATATCACCTATCCAGAGATGCTCAGAGCCTGGCAACAACGCTGGAGTGCCACACCAAAAGGGAAGTGGACTCTGCGCATCATCAACGAGATCGAGCCGTGGATCAAGCGGGCGCATGGAACGATGACATTCCATGTCGCGCAGGCCATGACGGGCCACGGTTGTTTCGGGGCGTACCTCCATAGAATTGGAAAGGAGAAGACACACGCCTGCCATCACTGCGATGCGGGCATCGACGACGCGTAGCACACGATATTTGGTTGCGCCGCGTGGAACAAAGAGAGGGAACAGCTCTTGGGCCAGACCAATGACCCTGCCACACTGTCTCCGGAAAGGATGGCGGCCAGCATGTTGAGTTCACCAACCAACTGGGACGGGCCTGGTCGACATTCTTCGGAACAGTGTTACGGCAAAAAGAAGACGCCGAACGATTAAGGAGGCGTGCTGAACCCTCGCACGTCGACACTAACGACTAAGCGATACACCAACGTTACAGCCGGGCCAATGAAGCCGACCCTGAAGCTAATGCCTGACGGCGATACACCGGGGTCGGTAGAGGCACTGGGAGGCAATTTTTAGCGGGTATGGTCCTCCCTATGACGAGGAATGAGTCCCGCACAGGCCCATCGGGCGCCTTTCTCAAGGCGCGACGTGTACAGACAAGGTACGGGCGTCCTTATCGGGCGTTGTTGGGTACCGGTAAAATCAAAAAAAAAAAAAAAGATAAAAAATACTCCATCGCAAAATTTTGAGATTTATAAACATTAAGGTTCGTTTATTCGTACATAATTGTATGTTAATTTTAATTCAAATTTGAAATAAACAAATTTAAAATATTTATTTATTTTCAAATAATATATTTGTAAGTCTCTAATAGCTTTAAATTATAATTATCTTATCTTCATATTGAACACAACAAGTCTCAAAAAAATGAGGCGTTTTAATAAATAACCTATGGTTTTTTGTTGATATTTTTTCTATTTCTTCTTCTTCGTAGTATCAATCCGGTGGTTTGCAGCAACAAAATCTTGCATCTCGAGTCTTTTTGATCTTCTGCAACCTAATTTGGCTCAGAATAAGAGCTGCAACTCATGCCGTCGAACACTTGCTGTAAATGCTCCCGTCTAGGGCGCCCTCTGCAGTTTCTATTTATTTATTTAATTTCAAATCTTTCGAACTTTCATTATTTTCTTTCTCATTTCAACAATCGAAAGAGTTATTTCGATTGTCCTAACATCTTAGAGTTGCATACTATTTATCTAACTTTTATATCCATATAGCATATTTATAACTTCGATTTATGAAACTGTAACTCATTTATATTTTATATTTGAAAACATGATAATATTATTTTAATGGTTATACTTGTATGATTTAAGCACCGAAACTAGCTGTCTGTTAAAAGACAATAATTAAAAATATAATTCACTAAATAACAAAAAACAAAACAATATACATATTGGTTTATGATTGTGTTTAGTGACATTTTATTTTTATATTTATAAATTAAAATGTTATAATTGTTTTGAAGAATGTGAATACATAGTCAAAGTGAACGTGACCTTTGACGTTTATTTACAATAAATGCACTTAATATCATCAAAATCGATGTACGGATATAATTTTCAATTGGTAATCAATACCAATCGATTTTGAAATATCGAAACAGAACGAGCATTGATTTGTTTGATTAAACTTGTGTTTAGACATAAGTATACACTTTACAGACCTAGCCGTGACTTTCAAGGGAACCTACATTTTTGCGTCTACACGCCTTGATTTGCACTTTCACTCTGTAAATATTTTAATGTCGTCTATTTTGCGATCGAGAAACTCAAATGAAATTAACCAAGATTTTTTTTATTCCGTTAAGGGTCGAATTAAATGATTTCCAGGTACCGTCTATTTTCGTAGCATTCTCATTCTAAGAGTTTTTCATATTTAGTTATTATTAAAACTATTTTAGCCCAAAGAGTTAATAAAGTTTTGCATGTAAGGCATTATATTGAAAAAATACAATTATCATCTCAACTCAGGCTACACAGAAACTTATAAGTATTACTCATCTTCGTGTGAAAGTAATTCAGCTCTACAATAATTGACTCTCCATTCATAAATAGCGTACAAACAAAAACATTTTATATATTTTCAATCCGACTTTCCACTTAGGGGTGAAGCCGTTCGTACTATAAAATACTCCCAAATGCCAGTTAATTTGGAGGATAATTATTTTTTAATTAGAGATTTAAACAATAAAACTGCATGATGTATGTATTTAAAAAAAATACTTAGAAGTATTAAAATAAACGCTTGCTCTAAGTTATGAGATGTTATAATCAATACCAAAAGCAATAAAGGAAAAAAGTATTGTAATACTTAATTGAACTTATATTTTATTATCATAAAAAATATGCAAGTTAATATATTTTTACAGTCCGAAACTAAGGATACGAATTACAAACGACGATGCTGTTTGCAAATAGCCTTTAGAGTCTTCATTAAATTCAAATAAAGTGCTGCTCATTCGCCTGTAAAAATTTAGGAACTGTGTGTTTGAGCAAATACGAGTGGATGGAACCCGCGGTAGAATGTGCCTGGGAACAAACGCAACTCCAATATGTTCAAACCTGGGTGTTGCGTGATCACGTCCCGCTGACTCGAGATTCGATTGCGGTAAGACAGACATAATATGCATTCCTACGCTTGATAATATCCACATATGTATACAGCTTCTGTTTTGTTAATGTACTAAAGTATCTCTAAATCTGTAAATGTTTAGTGTGCCGTTCAACAGGGTGGCTAAATAAAGTACACCCTGAAAATACACATAATCCCCATTAAATAATCTAAATGAGAAGGTAAAATAAATTTACAGTTAATATACATTGTAGGCCATCAGATAAATATTGTATCTAAGTCAGAATGTAGTAGCTCCATACCAAAGTTTCCTTGACGGGAAAGCATTGTTTGCCAAAACACAGTTTTTTGTGTTATCTTGCGGCACCCACCCGTTGTTGGGTAAAGCATACATTATTCCAGAGAATATATCTCACACAAGTTCGTGAAGTAGTGGGTATCTAATGTGTAGTTTAATGATACATCAAAAAATGCCTCAGTCTTAACGTGAAACCTTTGAAATATACACGTACAATTATTGTTATCGACTCTCTAAAACAGGTCTGATTGCGTCAATATCGGATCAGTTTACTTGCTATTTCGGAAATTTAATGCTTTTTCTTACTAGAATTGTAATTAAAAAGTTCAACGCTACCTGTAAAACAGTTTTTCACTATCGTCCTTAGGAGTTACCACTACAAAACATTGGTATCAGACAACGAGGACTACCAACAACCACGAGGCATGGAACTTTACTTTCCGTTGGGAACCCGATTCTCTCTTCTTCAACTAAACTCTTCCCGTCCGCACCGACCCAGTTGAATAGATGGAAAAAGTTAACTTACCTTACTGAACCGGTAGGTACTTCGAGGATGCAGCAAAAAGTTGCGAGTGTTGAATGGAAATGTACTATACATATTTATCTTGAATCATTTTGTCATTAAATGTACTTTCGAAAATGTGTTTTATTTCTTTCTTGACAAATAATTAAGTATATTTAATTAAAATAACGCAAAATTATTTTACTATTTTTCCACAAATGTATCGCATACTCTAAAATCCTTTCAGTTTTCGAATATAGTAAAACTTTTCTCACTTATTGCATACCGTATATGCATGTAACTATACTCTCGATTCCTTAAAAATAATTTACCATGAAATAAAATAATCATACTTAACCAATTTCCAAAATCAAAAATGTGAATTAAGATTATGAAAGTTTAAATTAAAAATATATTTATCGGCAAACTTTAAAAAAATGCTCGTATTCTTAATTTTTTTGAATTACTGGCCTCCAAAGTATTACATTCAAACTTGCTTGATTACACACACAGTGTGTAAATCTGTGTGAACTTATGTGATTACCAGACGGAAAAAATGATATTTATGTCAATTTTGAGATTACTCCAGTTAGAAGTGGCAGTCCAAAGTGCGCGTCTCTTGCGGTTATGGAGTGATCCACCACTGTGTGCTAAAATAAAAATAATTAAAAATAATGACATGTAATGGCTGAGCTGAAAAGTTTGCTCATAAAAGTGTCTAAGGCAGTGGTTATGTATTCATGTGTTGTGTTTCAGAACGGGACTTACGCCTGCGCCTCTCGCTGCCCCGGGGAGCAAATCTCGCCCAAGGGAGTTTGCCGCAATCCGCGCCTCATGGAGTTGCCAGGCCACTGCTGTCGCGCTTGGCAATGCGATGGACCACCAGGTACACACCAAAGAATATTTAAGTATACAAGTCCTCATTGATATAATTTCCATATCCGAACCATATCTCGAATATAACGAATAACACTTTTTCAATTCAGTCACTTGGCACTTTCCTTGCCGTGTTCGAAGAGAGAGTCCAGGGACTTGAAAAACCGTCTGCAGTGGATTCGGAGGCATATTTTGTGTGATTTTTAAATCTATTTTTTAAGGAGATCTGATGGATACCCCTATACTCCCGTAGCCTGGACCACTTGGTCTGAAGTTTATAATTACAAATACCGATTATGTATGTTCTATATATACTCAAAGCTGTTATGCTGCAAATTAAAATTAATACCACACTTTATACTATATTCCTTTAACCAAGCAAACATCTACTATTCACGTATAAATTGTTATGTAGTCCGGGCAAGATTCAGAGAGGCACCCTTAGGTTTATCCAATAGGTTATAATCCTCTGTAGTGGGTCTCGTCCGCAGATATATCAAGAGCTTCGATGCGTCACGCGGCCCTCAATAGTTTAATGATTGATGGCCCGAGGCGAAGTTCGGCATTCATTAGCTTTCAATTAAAATTTCCGTTCGGTCCGGAATTTTGATTATTGCATTCCCCCTAGTGTTCCCCGCTCCATACATTTGGTGACTGGCAAAACTGACGATCGGAAAATTCTATACATATTTTGCCGTGACACAGAAATAACGTATTTTTTCCTACGTACAAATAGTTAATTGAAAGTGAGGTGACCATAAACTCGTTTAGTTTTTATTTTTGAAAACAGCTTAAAGCACACCAAGAACACAATTTATTATTGTAGTGAATAGCTTTGATTCGTCACGTTCTGACATAAAACGCTTATTGAATTAAACTTAGAGCACTGGATTTAAACTGCATTTTAAAGAGTGCGTTGCTGCTATTTATAACATATTTAAAGATATTTCAACTAAGCCTATGTATATCGTATTGTAGTTATTACATTATCCTCGTCAAATTCCGGCTGTCATTTTTTTATTTACGTTAAACATTTTCCTTTTTTACATTCACTATATAGTACTCTTATGTGTACCATATGGTCGCTACAAAAAGGCACCATAAATTTATTTTAACTTCCATAACAATTACCAAAGCTTATCTTACATTACATTTATAGTCTTATAGTATCCAATAGCCTTTCAAGATTCTTATCCTAGTAGGTTGTAGTGTATTTGGGTTTTAAAATTTCACTGGTGTAGTGTAGAAGTAAATTTAAATTCAATTTATATTAAGAGAGTTTGATAGGGAGATCGAGGAATAAGTCTGAAGCTCACGAATCTACATTATTTGATCCCAAGATGAAATTAAAAAAATCAATTTTGATGTTGAACTTCAAGCAAATTATTAATTATCATGTAAAAAACATATAAAACCACTGTCAAAGACAAACAGTCAGAGTGTTAATCTCTCATCCTACTGTCTAATATTTATAACACAAGTTATTTAAATATAAAAAATACAAACATCTAAATAAGACAGATTTATGTCGATATGATTTTCCAATTTAAAGTTCCATTCGCAAGAGTCCCAAAGGCACACAGCTGTATTGAAGCACGTATTTATTTTGCGTCTTGGCGCTATTCGCACTCCCGGGATGTCTTCCATCCACCTTAAATGCTTTAAGCTTACCGTTCCAAATAAGTATCTCCGTTCTCGCAGTCATGATTTTTTTCCATTTCAGTCGTTACTTGTGGGTTTTAATATGTCTAATTCAGTCCAATTACAATAGCGTTTCTAAATGGACTTTCATAACAACTCTTACCATTTTTTAAATCATTTTCTGCAATAATGAGGGCATTAGTTCGTATGATTTATTAATATTTTAACTGTTGATTCTTCTGCTGCTATTTTGTATCCGTTGTTTCTTTTGTTAATAATTTTTATATTATTTCTTATGTTTTCTTTTTATGTTTGAGCCAAGATTCCGTTAAATTAATAGATAGTAATTTATAGTAAATGGAGTAAATTAAATTTAAAGAATTAAATAAAAAAAAATTCTTAACGAAATAAAATTGAAAAATTATTTGAATTTGGGTCAGAACATTCTATTGCAGTTGATGAACTAAATGAATCGCTCGAACTTCGAACAAAAGTCAATTGGGATTACTCAAAATTGTACCTCGATTTGAGTACACCCGACAAATTAATTGTATAATTTCTTTATGTAAGTACAGTATAAGGTAATGTAATGGATTCAAATCCAAGTACAGAAATTTTCCAGATTAGTAAATAAATCAACGAATTAAATTATTATTTGATAATAACATTATTTGTCTATTACAAGTATTTATACTAGGATATGTGTCAGGCGATCGACTTTATATATTTTAAGTTTTTCACAAATGCTCCCAAAGATTTGTTATAAGTTCTATAACTGACAAAATTAATAAACGAGTAAAAATTTCGAATCAGCGTAACCTCGAGAGCTCTAAAAGTTTAATGTTTAGAAAAATCACACATGTATTTTTTATGTATTAAATATATATTTTGATCTAGTTACATCAACGTTTGCACCCACTTTAATGAGATCTAATCTAAAAATCTTAACCTTTTCGACATACCGTAGTATTAAAAGCCGCTAGAAGATCGAAAGTGCTCCATATTGGAAGCGGATGTGGCATAAGAAGTGAATGACGCTTTATTTTATGTATTTATATTATGTGCTTATAAATAACTCAGGATTTGTAAACATATATGGTAATAAAAATTAAGATTCAAAGCTTTTAAAAACCATGAAGAAAAAAAAGGTTTTCATTGAATAATATTTACAATTTTGTATATTTATGATCACGTTTGTTTTCTAAACATTGTTTTTAATATAACCTTTCTGCTGCTGAACTATTACCGATTGCATGGGACTCATTTCTCTCAATTATATATCTGTCTTCAGCATTTATTATTTTTTTCAAATTTATCTGATACCGTTAGTGTAGTTTTTCTTCCCATCGACTATTATAGTTTAGAAAAAAACCATTTAATTATTTATGCAAATAAAAAATAATAAAATAATGGAATGATCATTAACGAATGCAAGTATACGCTCGTATGTTTCATATTTTAAGCGTGAAACTATTGCTTCTTAGAATAAGCACATGGTACATACAAATATGTGAAATGTTACAATTACAGTTTAACTTTGGTAAATTAATTCCACATTTTGTAATTTCAAATATTGATTTTCTATGGTTAATCAAATATCTTACAAGTTTATTTTCACAGAATTGTGTAGTTCGCTTCAAAACTTTACTGAAACTGTAGCCAAACTTTTATTTAAAAAAATAGTACATACATCACAGAAAAAAAAAAAAAAAAAAAAACAATTTTGCATTTTCATCTAAAGTTATCAGTTATTTAACTTTAATTACACTTGCTAAAAAAAAGCAAAGTAGTGGAGTTAAAAAAATGCTTCTTATTTATCGTGCTCTGGTATTTTTTTAGAACATTTAAAAATAAAATTTACGATCTCCAAGAATTTAAGTATTTTTTTAGCGGTCCTGCAATGTTTTAATGGATTTTTTTGCAGTTTTATTTGTAAATTATTCCATACGTTCCCAACAAGTCAAGATCCCCAAAGCGGCGGATTGGAATCTGTCTGATGAATATTTGAGAAGATTAAAAGAGTCAAAGGCTATTGTGATATCGGGAGCAGCACAAGATTGCCCGCAATGGACGTCAACTTGCTTAGGGCAGATGTAGGGCGCTGAAATATGAAATATTTGATCTATAATACAAAATTAATAAAAAAAAACCTTAGAAAAATTTACATGTTTTTATGTAGTTTTTAAAAGCTGTTAACTATGCTAGACATGATTCTAGCCGAACTCATCGCAAACGGTTTAAAATTCCGCTTACTTTAATACTCGTATTATGAAAAAATTCAATGGAAAAGCTGAAACTTTTAATATCTATAAATTAAACTTTAAAGGATGACCGAGTTTAAAAGTTAAAAATTCTCTGGGACCGAAATACTGTTTTCAGAGAATTTCTCATTTAATTTCTAGTTAACAGATTGTTATTTATATGCGTAAAATATTTATTATACAATTTAAATTAATGTAATAAAGACCTCAAATTACTTTTATCGGGTTAATTAATCATTTTTAAGTGTTTTTAAATTATTTTAATAATTTATTTTAATGTTCGATTTATTAACGACTCAAACTTGATTTACTTTATTTTTATGATCATACGACTATTTTAAAACTATATTTCTTGAAAATTCACTTTAAAATTTAAATATTTTAAAATATTCAAAATATTATATCAAAAATATAAATTATTAGCCTAACATCTTACGTGTTAATTAATATATAACGTGAAGCCATTTTTTGAAGGATCTACTTAACTAGGCGATGAACATTGAAATAAGTAATAACTGATAAAAAATATTACAATAATATAGATTGTTAATTTTTTTCAATATTTATTGTTTTATTTAATTGTAAAATTCCTTCACAAAAAGATAAATACATTTTTTATTTACCGGTTTTAGTTTTTGTCGATAACGTCTTCCCTGAGACGCCGTTGAAGCGACCGCCAGGATACACTCGGAGTATTACCCCAGACTACCCCATGTGTATGTACTCTAGGGCTGCTTGGAGACTGTTTATATAAGCCATGAATGCTCGATGTTGAACACTAACGCTGGTGAAAGGGACGCATGCTCCGGGATATGACGCAATACTTTTAAATCACATAACTCTTACTTATATTCGAGAATTCTTAATATGTTACTCTTAATAACTAAATCGCAGTGACAATCTGTTTTATAAAGATGCAATTATTACATATTTTAATGCCAACAAATACTGTCCAATACTATTTAAATTTTAACATTTTGTTATTGGTTTTTCTTTGGCATACTGACATTCAATGGATTCAGATTCATGCTGTTCGTGGGGAATCTTAAAATGGGATTTGAGTGTTTATTGTAAATATATTTTTATCTAATCTGAATCTTGAAGCACAAGAAGTGGCTGGAAGCAACTCTCTTAATGTCTGTGATCTGAAATGCGCTGTCATCATGGATGACTCCACTGCAGTAGTGCGGGTCAAGTTCCTAGTAAACTCCTTATGTGTGCATGTGAATTAATTTAAAAAACACCCAGTTGCTATGCAACGGCGCCTGTTGAGATGCAGATGCAAGGGTTCAGACTGTTGACATGGTCAAAAGATTTACTTAAGTTGACGTACAAATCATTGAAAGCAGTGGCCTGCAGAAAAAGCTCGTATTCCTTGTTGAAAACATTGAAACGTTATTAAACTCCACGCACAATATTTTGGACTCACAGCTTTACTCGATCAAGGCAAAGAGGCGTCCACGCAGCGCCTGTATTATGCGGATATAACTCCTGGCATCTCAAAAAAACCAAAGTAACCGTATAATGTGTTTTGAGAAATAAGACCTGTAATAAAACTGTAGCACGACGGCTTGACTTTGTGAGAAATGCAGAGGTAAAGGAGTGCATATGGTGGCCTGCTATCCCGTTCTACAATTAGTCAAAAAACAATAATTGACCTGACTATAACATGTTCTTCGAACGCCGTAAAGGAGACATTTGCCACAATGACGTTCTTCAGGCCCCCGAACGCTCGCTGCACTGAAAGACCATCGGAAACTATACGTAAAATGAACTCGGCGGAACTCCTGAAAGCATAGCTAAAATGGGACGAGTCAAAGAATATAGCTGAAATTTGTGACGAATATATCTAATAAACCTAGCTATCATTACAATTTTTAAAAACCTTGTCCTAAACATGAATGATCATATGAGCCTGTTATTTTTTATTTTATACATAATCTATATTAGCGCTTTACATCCGTCTTGTTTGTTGTAAATCTCTCTGCAATGCATCGCAGTTTTCTCTAAGCTCTTTATAGAGTGCTGCAGCCGAATCCACCTCTCTCATAGCTTGAGAGCTATTTGAAAAACTGCAATAAAGCACTCAATGCTTATTTTATATTATTTCAATATAAAAAGGAAACAATGGTTGTATTACAAATAATCTATTTTATCACAATATTATATGAGTGTTTTTCTTCGATATCGACAACAATACAGTTACGCTAACTGTTACGCTTGCCGTGCCTGAATGCAAAGAAGATTATTTCGCAGTAGAATTCTAGAGAAAAATTATTAACAAAGCATAAAACAAACTGGTCCATTGAAAATATAATAAGACAGCGTCTTTGATCAATTCAAAGTCGATAAACGTTAGTTATAAAATCTGATAAATAAAGAAATGCTGGAGATGGATTCGATAATTAGTATTGCATATATCGTTTGTCAGATTATAGTACTTCTAAATATATGTAATCATAGTATACTCTTCTATCAAATGCACTTTGCTTGTGTGCAATCATTTACATAAAAATACCGCCAGACAATCATTACCGACATAATGTTGAATCACCAGTGCTCCAAAGCCAAACATCATAGGCAAGGATCGCATTTGGGTTGTTAACTAACTACAACTACACCGCACGTCGATCTGCTGCAGTAAACGTTTTTTTATAATATTCATTTTATACAACTTACTTAAAATTAAAAAAAATTAAGACTGGTTGTAGTAATTTCAGCTTACGGCGCTATGTGGCAGCAACTTTCAGCCAGAAAAGCAGTATCGCTAGGTTTTCAAGCAGCCCTCCGCTAGAAGTATCAACTGGACTTTACCCGCTTCACACCTGCATCACACCGGAGGACAATTAAATCGTCTTGATGATGCGCCTATAAATTATAAATAGCTTTCTGTTGTATGTAGTGTCTGTGTACAGTGCTCAAGATAAAGAACTAGTGAATAATATTATAATCGCAGTCACCACTTGGACAGAAAGAGTTTGAAACTAAATTCAATAATTTCAATGTGCCACGGGTGAGTCTAAAATGAATGGAAAAATAAACTGTATCAATGAATGAAATTCTCTCAAAGTCGGATATATAATAACAATTGTACTAAGCTGACAAATTATCCCCCCATTTGCCGCTGATTCTTCTTCGTGCAGACCGTCTCATTGTTCTCGTCCTTTTAACTGACTGCTATTTCTCCTTCCTGAAAAAAAATGCTTACTAATAAAATGAAGCTTACAACTTACTACTTAAACTGTGTATATCGAGGATGCATGATAAAAGTTGGCATAATTTATACGATATTTTTACAGTTTATAGGTATTACACTTTTACATAACATACCATGTACACGCCCACACCAAGAAAACAGACTAAAATCAATGAATGATATATTTCGATAACATATCTTATTTTAATATCTTCTTGTATTCCGTACATCAGAACAAAGCAGCAGTTCGAGTAGGACTTCTGCACAAATGTTGACGCAAACTCTTAAAAGAAAGCTCAGAATTTGTTTCTACTTTCCATTCAATAGTCTTAACGTCCCTTTAAGAACCATCACGTGGTACTCTTATGCAAAACTTAAATAGTAATTTGTACCACAAATTGCCTCACAATATAAAGGCATCACTCGGTATTAATCTTAATTAATTTGGTATCAATACGTTTTAAATGCTTACTATGGTATTTTAATTTTATTCTTTCTCACCTGCTTTTTCACTAAGGTTTTATCTCCGATAGACCTCTTCCCTTTTGCTATAAAATTCTTTTGGATCACTCAATGCGAGCAGTCGTAAAAGTAAAACGTAATACAGGTAGTTTTCGACTTACGACGGTTCTACTTACGACCATTCGAACTTACGACCAAAAGTTTTTTTTTTTAAATAAAATCAATAAAAATTACGACCAAAATAATTGTATAACGGTGCACGTTATCGGATTATCAAAATGTGAAAATAAGTGGAGAGGCAGTTAGTGCCGATTACAAGGCTGCTGAAGATTTTATCCAAATATTTGACACACTGATTAGGAAAGAAGAATACGTCAAGGAACAAATTTTTAATGTTGACGAAACTGCGCTCTATTAGAATAAAATGCCTCAGCGTAGCTACATTAATAAGGATGAAAAAAGTATGCCAGGATTAAAGGCATTTAAGGATCGTTTTACACTTTTATTGGGTGGCAATATTGCTGGATATAAATTAAACCATTAATAATTTATCACTCTAAAAGTTGAGATACCTCAAAGGAATCAATATCGATATGTTACCACTATATAACCGCTCAAAAAAACGGGTGGATGACACAATTTATTTTTGCAGGCTGGTTTTTGAATTTATTTATTCCAGAAGTAAAACAATATTGTAATCAGAAATTAATTCCATTGAATATACTTTTAATACTAGAATATGCACCAGGACATTCACCACATATCAGAAATTTACATCCTAACGTTAAAATCGTGTATTTACCCCCTTATACCACCAGTATTTTGCAGCCAATGGACTAGGGAGCTATTGCCACATTTAAAGCCTATAACTACATTTGCCCAAGGAATAGTATCGCTTGCCAAGGAAAAAACATTTAAAGAGTTTTGGAAGAATTTTAATATTCATTTAGCAATTAAAAATATTGGAAAGGGGTAGCAAGATGTCACATCATCTTGCATGTATGGAATATGGAAAAATATCACTAAACGTTTTGAAAACATAACTCAGTCGCAATTTGAAAAAGAAAAGGAAATTGAACACACTACAAATCTCATTGTAGGGCTTTGCAAGAAACTTGATATTAGTATTGATTGTGAAGACATAGACCAACTTATAGAAAATGATTTGGAAGATCTTATAAATGAAGAATTATTATGCATCGGAAATCAAAGGGTTGAAGAAGAGACTAAAAAAATGTCTTGGAATCTCCAATAAAATTCGTATTGAAAGAAATGGAAGCAGCGTTCCTTCAAATTGACCAAGTAATTGAAAATTTGTAAAAATGGATTCGGATAACAAAAGATTTTTGAGTATAGACCGCCGTATTCTGGAAGAGATTGCTTACTACAAATAAATATACAAGGAAAAAAACAACAAGCAACTCAACTAAGATTAGATATGTTTTTTAAAAATAGTACTACTGCTTCTTCTTCCACTACTGTTGATGAGCTAATGGATTGTACTTATATAAGTACAGACGACGAAACATTTTAAATATTAACGAAGTAAATATTTTATTTTGTATTAATAAACAAGTATGAAGATAACAATAAAAAATATAAGTAAATACACATGTTTTGTTTTAATATGTAAGTACATACATATTTTGTATGAAATTCGACACGACCAATTCGAATAACGACCAAAGTCCAAGAACGTATCTCGGTCGTAAGTCGAGAACAACCTGTATAAAGAGAAACTTTTCACAAGGAAATGAAATGTTATTATATTGTTGCGAAATTTTTCGGGCGTTCTAAGCCCCTCATTTCCGCTACAAATAAACTTGCCCGCGCGTCGTCAAATAAAGTAACAACATATTGATTTGGATCTTACTTGTTACAACGGGGAACGAAATACTACATCTGCTCATTGATTTAAGACAGTGGTGAAGTAACTTAAATTACATAACTAAGGATCTAATGCAAAAGGCGCTTGCTAAAGAAATTAATATAAAAATCACAAAACCCTTATACAATTATGTTGGTATTGCGTTCGATAACACTAAAAATTTTGAAATATGATTGTTTAACCACCCTACCTCTGGGATATTTTCCAAGAAATGCAAACAAAATACACGCAAAAAAAAACATGAAAAATTGCACACCAAAAACCGTAAATTATGTACCCCTGACTTTAGTACTAATATGTATGAGAATAACAGAAAAACCGGTTTACGTGCGGACGCATTGGCTGCCCTTGACAAACTAAAATGCGATGTTGTTTATACCCTTTACGCACCAAGTTCGTTTTGTAGATAAAGGGTACATATTTTTTTTCGTCGAATGCGTACGTGATACGGTCGTTCGCGATTGGGTACCATCGCCGCCCGCGTATGACGTACGTTCGTGTGGGTAGGTGTGGTGAAGGGTGGATATCTAATTTATTTAACTACTTAGGAAATATACAAATGTAAAATATCTAAAATCACTGAATGGAGATAAATTCTTGTACTCATTTGGGGCGAGCATGTAAAAAATTCATAATTTTAAATAAAATATGTAGCTAAGTAATCAGAGCATATTATTTTTTCTTTCCTCGATGGATTTTTACCGACTTTGATAATCAAAAATTTGAAGTAGGATCAAGTAAATAACCATATAAATATAACTTTTAAAATCAGATATTTCGACCGTCATTGCAGGGGATAGATTTGTGATAAGTTGATGTCTACGTTTATTATAGCTTTTTAAATTTTAGACACCAACTTACCAAAAAATCATCAACCCTGAGACTGACTCGGTGATGGCGGTCAAAATATCGGATAGAAATTCGCCAAAAATGGCTAAACCCAAATGCCACACATCCAAATATGACCGTGAAAGCCAACGAAATAAAAATATTATTTTTATTTTTCATTTCTTTTTAGCTCAAAAGCCTCCTCACTGCGTCGAGAAGTCCACCGAGTGGTCGGCGTGCCCGGCGTGCGGAGGAGGCGCGTCGCGCCGGCGCTCCAACGCCAACCCTCGCTGCCGCGCGCGCCCGGAGACGCGCCTGTGCCAGCAGGCCGCGTGCAGCGCGCGCCCGGCCTACGCGCCCCGCCAGCACCACCACCTCAGGGTAACACGTACTCTACATATGTAGCGTCCATACCAGTGTCCGCAATCTTTTTCTCATTTGCGGAACACCAAAGTTCATACCTTGAATACCGCAGCACACAAAAAGCCTGAATAATAGTTTTTAATTTGATCAATTTTGCAATATTTTTTCATTTTTCTTTCATCTGAAACATGTAAAAAGCACATTATGCTATCTGTCTACATAAGTAGTACCTTTGTAAAAATACTAATAACATTGCCTTATTTGATCGCGACACACCTGTATCGTCTCACACGTGTATGTAATAAAAATACGGCCCAATCGGTAAAGTACATTTTGTGGCTACAAAAAAAATCTATGCATTTAGTGAGAAAATCTATCTTTCATCTCTTTTTAACCCGTGACTACGCTTTTAATCTCTTTCACGGTTCATTCTAACTTTCTCTTGACATCTTCAACATATATTTTTCAACTTTCGTTTAGAGGATTTCAAGCCTAAGTTACATGTTCATTTTTATTTGTAGATTCTAAAGCAAATAAGAAGCTATATAATCAAATAAAAACATTACTTTAATACTGCTTCTTTATTCGTTCATATTTACTTATTGATTTAACGAAATACATTTTGTATCGTACGTCCTTTCCTACTTGCATGCAAGTGAATCCGCATATATGTGTATATATTTCTCATAACCTTCTCGCAGAGTAAAACTTTACGCTTGAATACATCCCGCATCGAGTACAGAACAGGGGCACGTAAAGTAACACGTAAGGTTATGCAGAAGCTACTTTAGCTTTTTCTCACTTTGCTTCATGTCATACATCCGTCGAAAAATAATTTTTTGAGTATAAAACACAATCAGTTTACCATGGTTGAAAGATACATAATTCTCTTGTTAGAAAAAAATATGAATCGTCAATTCATAAGTAAACATTGAACACAAAATTGCGGGCGGGTTTGGTTTAGTGGTATAGCATTTGCTTACCAAATCGAAAGTCATAGGCTCGATAAATACCCTCGGTTGGTGTGAATTTGATCTCTTGCCCGTAAAATGTTAGTCACACCCTATTTATTTAAATTGGTTGTAGACGAAAGTCGTCCCGTGAACACTACCCATTCACAGTAATTTCTTTAATACATGGATAATGCTTGAATGTCAAGCTGTAGTCTATGACGTTGGTGGATCAACTTTTACGCTTAGCCATGTGTACCACGGTAAGCGTCATTAAATTCACAGATGAGGTTTCTGCATTATAATTACTATCAGTCGCTATTTTGCTGTATGTGTATTACGTAAAAAAAGTGTTAACATAATGGCCCACTCACCATCTCTCAATGTTTATATTTATTTTGTGAGCAGTGTGGTTGTATCGCAGTGAAGTAACCTGCTTGATTGTGTAAAATGTCCTGCTTTCCTGCTTCGCAGAGATATAAGTTCCGAAAATGGGATGTATAGCCTGTAAACATCAAAGCCTTCTATTGCACTCGTCTTATTTGAAGTCATTGCACCAGTCAGTCGTTAATTAAATATTCAGATTCAATGCAATATTTAAAATGCAATTAAATAAATTTACAACACTCGCAATCAAAATAATGAATTCAATTCTACGGTTAGTCACCCCTGAATTCCCTTGTAACTAATTATAGGAGGAGTGTGATTAATCTGACCCCAAACCGTCCACAAGCCACACCTATTACAGGACATCCAGCGCTGGATTCTATCGAGAACACCAGCGAAGAAACTATTCTGGGAAATCAAGTGGCTTAATGGCATTTTCGAATCTAACAGCATTAGAAGTGTACAGGTATACCTTTAAAAATAGACCTTCAATTATTATACATTGCACCGGGTAAATCATCTGGTATCATTATAAAAAATAAAAAATAAACTTCACCACGGCATCCTAACACAATGGACGTGAGTGGTATATTTTCATATTTATATAAATGGATATTTAATTATTATTAAAACACTCTGTCACATAAGTCATTGATGTCTTTATTTGAGGATTCTAGTGTTATTTATATAATTGCTTTTACACCAGAACCACCTCGAGCAAAACATAACTCAGAGTGTAAGAGAATATCGATATATTTTTAAAAAAGTTCTGTGATTTTTAACATGCTATTAAACGTATTGTTAGTGCTATCATGGATCTGGACCATAGGTTCGCAAACTTATTTCACTCGTAGAGCTCCTACTTACTTTTCAAAAAAAATATATTAGTTCAGTGGTGTCAAACTCAAAAGACATCAAGGGCCGCATAAGGTATTTTGAGTACGCCGGCGGGCCGCATCAAAAAAACTTTTGAATCACTGTAACATTTTTAGAGGGTGGACCAATAACCTCTTATTATTTAAAATTGCTATAAAAAACAAACACGCCGTGTGTATCAAAAATTGTATATTGAGTTTTAAAGTACACATGTAAGGGTTTTATTTTTTGAAGATTAAATTGTGTAAATATAAGCCTTGTTTATTTTTGCGGTCCTGTAATCTGGACAGAAATTTTTCTTTTAGAATTCTTTCAGTTCTTGCTTAAGGATTCTTTCAGTTCTATCAACAGAAGATTTTATTTCTTAAATTGTGGCAAAAACAAACAGATTTCACAAAAAGCTTAGGAAGGAGTTAATTTCTCAATTAGTAGGATTCGCAAGACTTGGCCGAGAGTCCCTTTAGCAGTTTTTCTTTGAGTGTTTGAAAGCAAACTCTTTTTATTTTATCAGGGTACCATTACATTATTTACTTTATCTCGTGTGATCCACCAAATTTGATGGTTTCATAGGGTCATTGTCTATTAAGTTCCTTAAAATGGGACAAAGTTCATTGAACCGGGGCCGAGATGTGATTCTCTTCGTAGACCCCCATTTTCATCTCAGAGACCCCCATTTTTTTTCCTGTTACCGTAGACCCTTTGAAGGTCTTCCTAAACCCTTGGGGGTCTATATAGACCACTTTGGGAACCACTAATCTGGACCACCATTGTTGCAGAGTTGTACAGATATTTAATAACCGCTATATATGATAGTCTATTTTTAGTGATTTAGTGACTCTAGAACTGCCTATGTCTCGATTCAGTCAAATGAATTTTTGTAATCCACAAAGGCGAAGCAGAGTGCCTGATTATATTCTTCCGTTTTTTGTATAGTGCATCATTCTCTAAAAGATAAAATCCGAAACGAGGATATCCGAAAAAGAAGTAGTGAAAGCTACCCAACAAATAGTCACTTTCAAGTGGCAATGGACAGGACATATCTGTCGAAGAGACGCCGGTCGATGGGGAAGAAAAGTGTTAGAGTGGTGCCTACGAGCTGGCAAACGAAGCGTTGGCCGACCCCCTGCAAGATGGATAGACGACATAAGAAGAATGGCGGGAGTGAACTGGATGCGGAAGTCAAAAGATCAAAGAGGATGGAGACTCGTGCAGGAGGCCTACGTTCAACAGTGGACGGACACAGTCTGATGATGATGATGAAACGTATTGGCAATTTCATGTTATTGTTTTGTGAATTCAGCGGTGAGGCTTAAACAAGATTAATGAGAAGTGTAGGGTCAAATAAGTATTCATCCAAATCGAACCTCTTTGACCGATGCCCATAATGAAGTATTTTGGTATTTAACTTAACTTATATAAATGAGCAAGTGATTCGAAACCACCATAGTGTATTTATAAAATTTATATATTTATTTGTATTTCCACTTGTTTAGGTACAAGACTTATAATCATTAACAGCGGCGGCAAAGAGAGTTACATATGAAGGGATTTATTTATTATAATATATCTTTATTAACATTTACGTGAAAATTTTTAGACAAACTCATAAGAATATCGCCAGAGGGTGATGAAAATATCTAATCTCTAAGTTTCATGATGCTTGCAATTGTGAGACTGGCTGAGTGCTGTGTGTCAGTCCGCCAGCACCATTCAGTACAGCCCGGCATTCACGCATCATATCAATTATAAGAGGGCTCACTTTGAGGAGGTGGTGTTTACAAGGCAATTTCTCAATTAATATTATTTTTAAATGTGGCGTTTCAAAACATTTTAATCCCCTACGAATTGCATTTATTTTTAAAATAATTTATGTATCTCGTAAAAATATATATTGTTGAAGTAATAATGTATCACTTATATAAAAAATATAAATTTATATTATTAAGTATTTTTAATTAAATTGATTTAACAATATTTTGTATTGTAATATTTTCTTTTATGAACAAGGTATGAGGAAATTTTATTGAATCATAACATAAAATTCTTTTGATAAGGTTTAATTTTCCAAATAAAAAAAGACGAGTCTAAAGAATGTCCGAGATAAAAATAAACAAAATATTATTAAGTTCGCTTATATTTAAAGCCGGAAAAACTTCCGGGTGCGGTGGGGAAATATTTATTTCGAAATGTTGTCATTGTATCGATAATCGGGGATTATCCCGAGTATTGAAAAAGTACACTAAGCGCTTTTTTATTGAACCGAACGCAAAACGTAATATAATAAAGTCAACTCTTCGATATTAATATTGGAGACAGGTAGGAACTCCGCATTAAAAATCCTGTGGAAAGCATATTTTCCGTTCAGCATTATACAGCCGAATGATAGTTTATGTAAGACATTACACCCAAATTTAAAAGATTATAAATTTTATGAGAGAATACAGTCAGATTGTGATGATGAAATGTTATCTATACAATGTATGACGGTTGTCAAGTGAGGACCACTGAACGCTGTAAATAGAATATATTGTTTCACCTCAGGTAGACATCAGTCTTGGATTTATATCTGTTGTCAGTAGGATAACATTCACATAACGCTGAATCTGATAAATATAGCATCATACAAATGATCGATCGATAATGTATAAGTTTTGCCGATTTTGCCAGATCCCTCAATTCAAAATACGAGTAATCCAAATAATTATAATCATATTTACGAGTATTACCATATTCTATTGCCAATATCATTTGCCAACCTATGACACACATAAAAATCACAAAATTAAAAATATTTAAATCTAGAACGTATTATAAACCACAAGTATCGTTACCATTATATATATATACAAGTAATATACGAGTATAATTAATTTATGATCAGAGAATAATATTATTAAAATATGAAGTAAGATGTTTTAAAAGGACTGAATGTCAAACTATTTTATAGTTAATTTACTATTTATTTGCTTGTATGGAATACTTGTTATTAAAATTTTAAATACGTTATTGAATAAAATATACTATTTAACTTTATTCGTAAATCATAACTAGATATTTGATACTAATATATCTAATGATATATTGTAATTTGGTTGCTAGGTATTTAGTAGGCACTTACTTTTAAATACTATGCACTAACTAACAATACAACTTTTGACCACAATTCACAACCTTACCATGTAAACCATATTGGCGTTTGTTTTCTCTATTCTATTCACTTTCTTTCATGAGGTCGCTTCATCTACTCGATGTTTAGTTGCGCTTCCAATGCACGTGATCCTTTTGTACCGAAATGTTTGGAAATAGGAATAGCTCACCATACTACCATGCAAAGATCAAAAAAGTTATCACTTTTTAAAAAAAAAAAATTCTTACACAACGCAGTATTATATATATATATATATATATATTGTCAAAATTAATGTGAAACTAGTTAATATCGTCTTCCGCTCTAGACAAATTAAAAGAGTATTCTATCCACAAGTAGTTCAAACCACCTTCACACATCTAGCAAACTTAGCAAAGGATTATTTTGTGCATTATACGATAGTTTTGCCATTGTATGTCTTTTTTGTAGCGGATATTTTAAAATCAATATTGTTATGGTATTGTAGGTTAATGAATACTTCAACATTGTTATTTATTTTATTTTTATAGCAATTTGTAAGCGGGACCATATGAAGTAATGTCGTGAGTAAGCAGCCTAAGAGATTACCGAGCCAATAATGTAACATTTTTTATTTATTTTTAATAAGTTATATTGACGGAATGTGAATTTTGGAGCGGCAATTTAATGCACGGCTTTTATTGGGTTCCGTTTTCAGTTCTGCTTGTGAATTTTGCTTGTTAATTTAACTTGCTGCACATGTGGGCGGGTAAGAATGCCTACTCAGCTGCTTAATGATTCCTTTCGTCAGTCCGACTGCGACTGCTTGTTTCGGGGTATGTCTACTGGGCGTCTAGACGAGGGCCGCCAGGAAATTATTCATTCAGCCCGTTTTCCCCAACCCCCCTCCCAAAGGTACAAAACCAACCCTCAAATGAGTAACAGACCACTGCAATTTCGTTGGCGTGATTCAGAATTTTTAATTTTTCAACAGCGGCATGTGCTTAATTCCTGCATTAAAGTAAACATACAAATATATTATCTTACTTATCGTAATTAAGAAGGTGCAAGATATTCAAATATTCTCTGGTGTATGTTTTATATATACTCGTATATTAACGGAGTGTCTACAAAACATTTGGAAAAAAGCATCGATGTGGTGCTCCTTGGTAGTAAAAACCTTTGACTCTACCTTCTACAACGAATAACAAGCATTTTGTACCAATTTCTCTTAACATTAGTGTAAGCGCTGTGATACGTATAATAAAATTTGAACCTTCGAACAAAAACTTGAAATGGCGAAGCTGAAAAATGTTACATTTAATAAAATTATAGTACAATTTTAAATAGTCTTTAATTTATTTTATTAATCACAAGAAATTGAAATCTTTGTGACCGTAAAAATAGCCCGGAAATATTAACATAAAGATGCCTTGTTATTACAAGAAAAAAAGTATGTCTTATAATATTAGTATAAGAAAATAATTATGTAGTTTATAAAGTATTCAATATCACCAATATTGTATATAATGTATATTTTTATATTGTATCGTGGCTTTTGGGCTTGGCCGTGTTTGTCAAATTTTCTAGTACCAATATTTCGACCGCCACTGCAGGGGTCTGCTTCAGGGTTGACGACTGCGTCACAAAGTCGTCAACCCTGAAGAAGATTTGTGAATCATTTCATAGTCGAAGTATAATAAATAGCAAGTTACTTAGGAAAAAGTATTTTTCTTGAGTATATACGTCAAGGGCAGCATTCTATATCATTCACCGAGTTATTGAACAATATGAGAATGCTCTGCTATTTGGCTTCCACACTGAGCCACGGATGTTTTGATTCATACGCTTTAATCCGTGCCCCCGGGGGAATTTATTATTAATAATCCAGTCTACATCCATTTATTTCGAGTTACACCATGAGCTTTCTCATCGGGCGTCCTTCAGAAATTTTCAAAATTAGATCAATTATTTTAATACCTTCATAGAGACTCGCTACTTCTAGAGTCCTAGACATTGGTAAAAAAAAGTGGTGTAATAAGGTGTCTAATTATCAGGCTAAGAAATAGTGTATAATGTTTTAAATCTTAAAGTCATATACGAGTATATATTAGCTCATTACATAACATTTTATTAGGCATATACGTAATTGATTTTCATACTTTTTACCTATATTTAAACAGCAATAATATTTTTTACCGTCGTTATTGCATTTTTATTCACCTTTACTATATTTGCATCGCAAGCTTACATCTTTCAAAATCTTGAAAAAATTAAAATCGCTATTTATATCTATTTTATATATTTCTTAATAACACCTTTCACTATTTTAAATAAAATTAATTACATTATAAAATCATATCTTTGAGTGTCGTAGAAAATAAAGTCATTATGAAAAAAAAAAGCTTTTCGCCTACAGCGCATATATCCAATTCAGACGTCTGTATTAATTAAATTATTTAAAATAAACCATAAAAAGCTCAATCTTTATATATATATATGTCTTCTGTCATCTTTATAGTTATGTTTAAAATCGTAGTAGTGATTTATGGGCGTAATAAATATTCACCAAATTTTTAAAATAGGTAACTGCAAGCCTCATATTAAAAAATGTGTTACGTTGTTTTTTTATAATATATTACGTATTTATTGTTTTATTAAATTAAAAAAATTATAAAATATTGTAATAAAATCTTAATGCGTAAAATTAACTCAATTATTTTTTAAAAATGTCGCCCACCTCTGTGGTCTGCTTTTAGGTCCCTAATGTCTCGCACGAACAAAATATTTCGCCTGCGTGTGTATGATATGTACATTTTTATAACTATCATTTAAAAAGTCCAATCCGACTCTGTATTCCCAATGCACCGCGGAGCTCAGTCAACAAACAGACACGCCCACTCCCTGTTGACACACACAGCCTAGCTGTCAAACAACGCAAAGACTCGTCTTCAATACCAGGAGAACAAACATTATTATTATTTTAATTCATTGATGTGTAATTTAAATATTAAAACTACTAGAACTAGACATTGATAGAAAGGGATCTCATTTAAAAGTGCTGATTGACAGTTGTGGAAGACCAAAATTAATCCACCATCGTCATTTGACCACACATTTTTTCCGCACAATTCATAAATGATATTGACTCGTTCATTACCGATCTCTTTCGTCAACTTTCCACAATTTTGATGAATAGGCTATGACCTATTTACTACTCTCCTGCGGCATCCAAAAAACGTGTCCCAGCCAGGTCTCTTACGTATAATGTAAATCTC
Organism: Glossosoma conforme; assembly: GCA_022606575.1. NCBI lineage: Eukaryota > Metazoa > Arthropoda > Insecta > Trichoptera > Glossosomatidae > Glossosoma > Glossosoma conforme. The sequence goes on along the minus strand of JAGTXR010000359.1, from coordinate 86,904 downwards.
CCTTGTCCGTTGCATTGTCCGATGCTGACATAGAGCTCAACATGCTGACATAGAGAGCAACAAAAAACAATATGGTCAATACCTCATGTCTTGTAACCTGTGCCACCGAGAGCTCTGCTGAGTACATTCTATGTTTCCGACGGCCATTCAACCGTTAAAAAGGAAGCTGGTTTTGGCCGGAGAACATAAATCAAACGAACCCTTTCTACGAAAATCCATTCAGTTTCATAATCTAAAAGCCCATTTGCAGCGAAAGTCTCTGGTGTTTTTTTCTATGGTGTTCATATGCTCCATCTAGGTATAAAGAGACAACTCTTAGCTGTCATTGTGGTGGGTGTGAGGATTAGTCTTCTAGTAAATGAAAGTAAACAAAAAATAATAAAACCATTATGCTGTATCAAAGCGACCTACATATTAGGAATCCAGTTGTAGATTGGAGCCTCAGCCTAAGAGTAACAGCACTAAAGTTAATAGTTTCGCCGCACCTGTATTCAAGACACTAAAATGTATGTGACTTTATTACCAAAAAATATCCATATATCTAATACAATAAGTCAATATTTCATACACAATGGTCGTTGTTCCTCACAATTGGCATTGTTAGAATATTACAACGATTTTTAAAAACATTTTTTTTTCTGTAATGATTGCGCTAGTTTTTTCATTACTTTCGGTCCACATTATTATCAATATTTTTTGTTGAAAATAATGGAAATCATAAATTGAAATGTGTTGTAGCGTTTTGCCAAAATATTTTTTCTTCACAAAGCACACAAACGATAGCCACATTTATTTTTTACTATCCTCTTGAAACAATATACAATAAATAAATTAGGGAAAAAAAATAAAACTAGTGGATCCATTCCAATTTTTAGCTCATATACCAGTTAAATTGATTTTTTTAAATAATATCAATAATATAATAATATTGATATTAGCGTCATTTTTTTCAATGTTACAATTTGTGAACTCATATCTAATAATAGTGCTAAATGGAGAGGCATATTCCCGTACTCATTGACATTTTCATACATAGACATATACGTGACTTCACTTGCGGCACTAAAAACATTTTATGTGTGGATTAATTTGTGATATTTGAAGTCTTGCCAAATCCCTTTGATTATATGACAAAAGTGTGATAAAGAAGAACATCCACAGTTTCAAAATCTAACGCGTTACTTCCGAGCACAATCGGATTCACCTTTATGCCAACTAGGTTTCAGCCTAGTCTTGCCTTAGGCTTAAAGCTTAGTATAAGGCGTTAAACATTACATTAAAGGTTCACAACCTACAGCAGAAGTGAGTATATTTTTTATTTAGTTTAATAATACTTGTAAACATTAAAGCTCTAAGTCTCGTTATGCCACTGTCATATATAAATTGTTAGTTACGGGGCTCCCCATCCATCTCCTACTAACTTATGCAGTTTTAGATCGGTGTTGAGCTACTATAATGTATACTACACACTTCATTAAAATCCGGCTCTGCCACGCAGCCACTCTAAAAGGCAAAACGACGCACGAATTAAATCCTCGGCATTGCATTATTGGACACGTCAACGAGGTTTTCAATTAATAGTTCTAACAACTCCGCCGCAAATGGAATCGACAGGATTACGATAGATTAACTATGACCACAAACAAGAACATCACCAAACAAATGGTTTCGTTTGAGTAATATAACTACTGGATTAACCTACAAATCTAATTATTGGAGGTGACATCACAGACTGTGTCGGAAATACAAGAAACAATCTGAATAACAACACTTGCAGTAGAATACTTAATTCACTGGAAGAATCAGTACATTATGAGAAGCCAACCTGCACACCGTTACATCAAAGTTCGATCTCTCTACTCTTCATCCTGCGATGCTGGACATCGTTCAGTTGATCTGTTATCCCGCTAGTCTTTACATAATTCTATGAAAACCATAACACTTCATAATTCACAAAATTAAACTGTATTCAAAAATTTCATAGCTGATAATCTCAAAAGTTTGTTGGAGAATTAGCTAATTATAATTTACAGGTGATAATTCACACTATATTAAAATGTTATACAGTTAAGTATTGATATTTAATGACTCAAGTATTCATCAATATCGTTTATAATTAAAATAATAATAAACTTCATAAATTTCATATGATTTTCCAAACATAACTTAATGTTCAAATTTACTTTGATTCTCGTTAAAATTGACAATGTTATATATCCCTTGCACTTAAATATGTATCAATTATAATTGACAATAGTAGCCCGATATATCAACTGACATATGTTTCATCAAATAACCTGAGTATCAAGAGAGTTGTGTGTCAACAATGTAAGGCTTAACCGAGAGATTGTCTGAAAAGGGTTTGGCAGACAATACTTAGAGAGGGCATCGTCACCTATTCCTTCATACCACATCATCCTACTGCATAAGCAAAGTCGCTCGTTCCGAGGCCTTATTTTTGCAACTATTAGAACATTGATGTATATATAACAGTATATGTTTCATACGAAGAAAATAATTTTATAACTTTAAGAATATTACTTTGAACTCATTCTAAAGTAGGTAGTAAAGTACTCGTAGTATGTTTAACCTGATAAAAAGTCCAACTGAACTAGTTTTCAAGAAAACTTTAATAAAAAAAACGTTTTATATGGTTCTAACATATGGTATATTTGTGTTTCAGAGGGGTCACGAATGCAAGGCCACCCAGCTCCTGGGCGCCTCCAAGCTGCAAGTGGGCCCTTGCGAGTCCCGGCGCCGCTACCGGCCGCGCCAGTGCGGCGGCTGCCTGTCCGCCAGCAAGTGCTGCGCGCCCATGAGGACCTCCACCCGCAAGGTAATCAACACACCCTTGTTTCATTCTCACTGCCAAATAACACTTTATTAACATTACATTTATTTAATCAAGTTAATACTTTGAGTGGCGTTGTAAGACTTTGAGGTTTCCGATGAAATATTAGTTACAGTAATAAAATTATTAATCTATGACTAATGAAATATATCATTACTATGTGATATTATATTTTTATTCGAATAAAGAAATTTCTTTGATAAATTTTTTTATTATATAAGTATACACAAATTAAAAATATATTTTAGTAACTAATAAATTAAAAATATTTCAGTATGGAATATTTTTTAAGATAAACCACCAGCCTATGATTAATCTTCATCTCCACAAAACATATCAATAATAATAAGATCAAATGCAGTAGATAAAAATGATATATATATATATTTTTTGAGAGTATCTTTTCGACAAATATGTTAACTACAATTAATTCCTTTGTAGATTGATATGTTATGCCCAGTTTCTCTTCTGATCGATGAAGATTCGTCTGATATCCACGAGGTCCTCAAGCAGTACATCACCCCGGGCGACGACCTCTGGGTGCCGTACACCAACAAAACGAAGAAGAACCATCACAAGCACTCCGGAAATGATCTCTACCACCCTGAGTCCATACCTTTTGCATACGTTGAGCGGATGATTGAGGCCATGGAGCAGGAAAACGGGAAAAAGACCAAACGACAAGAAAAAATGGTTATCTACACTGTCAAGATGGAATGGATACTTAAGTGCCGTTGCGATGCCGATCTTTGCGAGTCCGATGATAAAGATAAGTTTACTTCGGTTCAAAGCGGAACAGGTAAAATCGTTCTCAAGCGCGTCCATAGAACTGCTCCGCTCCCGGTAAGTAGGGTTCGTGACTATGAATAATGTTCACGATATCATCATTAACAACCGTTCGGCTGAACAGAAAAACTATTGACATCTCTAAATTTGAGCTTTAATGTTTATCCGGCTATACAAATATTGGTATTATTAAACTTAGCGACAACGTCCGTTTGAGCCAATATAATATATTTGTTGTGATTGTTGTGACTCAGTGTTTACCCCATTAATAATTCTGTCCGCGCCAATATTGGCCACTCGATTTCTCCATTTCACAGTCGATGATAGCTGTACTTGAACACTACTCGGCTCGTCGATCCACTTAATGTGTACGCAGCAGCCCAAAAACCGTGAAGACTTGTGACTAAGATAACAATATTGCTGTATACATTAATGTTTCCACGTAACTTTATATCTTTTTGTGACCATTGTTGAAAAACGAAATGTCCCAAAAATCCGTTCTTATAATCGTTCGTGTGCTATGTGATAATCTAATATATTATTATGTGAAAGGCGATAGTATATACTTAATTATTATTATAGAACTGACCGTCCATTCATACCCATGCGACGCTTAAAAGTTCTACAAAGTATTACTCAAACAGCCTATTATTAACGTTACGGTGTTATATATGAACACGTTAAACGTCCTTTATGTCACCTTCCATAGTAAAAAAACTTTTCACTAGACATAATTGAACAAACATATTAATACTCACAGTATAATTTTGGCGCAAAAAATATATGAAATACAATGTTACATTGCATTTATTGTTTGAATTATTGATGGACCACTGCTATCTCATAAGTAAAGAGTTTTAGCAAGTCAAATGCGAGCAATTGCATCACATGTCTCGCTTGCATGAAATTTCGTGTCATAGAACTATCAAGACATCGATTGACACTTCTGTTATTTCTTTACAAAGCGAATAAAATAGATTGTTTCAAGTACATTTATGTACACCGAATCGAATAAATTATCTCGAGTTCTAATTATTTCCTAAAATTTGCTGTGATCGTTTTAAATAATGCCTAATGCCATTAATCTATTTGGCGTGAGATTGATGACCTCACCTGTAAAAAAAACACAAACGTAATCTCGGCGCTGTGCGAAGAATAATAAAAGTAAAAGGAAAGAAGTCTTTAAAGAAATGGTAAATTTTCAGTGTGAAATTTCGACGATTGTATATTAAATTATTCATAAAATGGGGCCAGCTTTTAAATGATTAAAGTCGTTGTAGGAAATCTAAATTTTTAAAAATGCGATGTAAAAAATTTCGTCGTAAAACATTACTAAAAGTGAAATATAAAAAGACACTTTGTTTGCTAGTAATAAACAATAATTATCTAAAAAAATCTACTGTCGGCCACCAATGGCTCTTATCTAAAAAAATCATTAGAATTATAAAATAATTATATTTGTGATTCCATTATAACATTTACGTTTTATTGTATTTCACGAAGCAAACTTAAGGTCGGTGACACGTAGCATTGCATGGAAGTAAACGAAAAAAAATGTGCGGTAATAAACTACTTATTTTATTGGTACGTGTCCTCGCCATAAGTTATGCACTTTTGGATATTAAATAGTAATGGTTTAATAACGACGTTATCACAAATACAATAATTATAAAACAATCAAAAACTGGAGTATTTAGTGATGAAAAATAAAATATCTTAAATAAATCTGTTTTTTCTTTCATCGCTATTTACATCGTGTACTTCCGACTTACCTATTTATGGTGGGTTTGTCATGAAAACAGTATTTAATTATTTTTGTAATGCTTTAAAAGCTATTAATCTGAGTAACATTAATTTATGATGTCAACGAGCGTTAAACAATTTGAGACCGATGAGCTCATCAAAATAAATTTAATAAACTGAATGTACCATTTTGGGTAATTTAGCATTTTATATTTATTGTTTGTATTACTTCTTGATCAGACATAAAAAACTAACATAAAAATTTAAAAATCTGAAATTTGGTATTTGGGTGATGATTCCAAGAAATGATATGTTTGATACATATATTTAGCATACACATATCCGTGATTTTAACAAAACTTGATTATACATCGATTCGACAAATGAATCCACATAAACATCGGATAAGTGTTATGTACGAGTATAACTCATAAGTGTATTTTAATTTCTTCATCAGACATTGCTGTACACTTTCATTGGTTTATATTTAATTGGTATAATTAGGCCTTCCTAACTTCATTGATAGACTGTGATTGACACTTATCAGCTAAGAGAGACTAGACTGGCAGATATAGAATATTTACAACAAAAAATACAGATATTATCGTGGTATAAGGGAAATATCACATTATCCGATAATTTACCATAAAAATACTTTAAGATGCGCTATAATCTTAAGAAAAAACACCTAGAGGCGTGTTGTTTGATTAATCCTTCATTATACTCTCCGTGTACAAGTATACATGTATTATATATTTTAGTATAAACATATTCGGCATAAATAAATATCTTAGACTCAGTAAGAGAAGTAAAAATTGATCAGAATCCATTTGTTTAAAATTTTAATCTTTTTTATATATTTACTTTTACAAGCCTTCCGAATGAAAATGGGAATAATTAATTATTTACCAGTGAGATCGAAAGGGGATATATAATCTATATATAGATATAAGTTATATATCCTATAGGATTGATAACCCCAATTTCAATTGGGTATATATATCTTTTGCTTAGCGAGCACCTATAAAAAGTAATAAAAAATATAGGTACAGTGGCATTGACATCTATAGTATAGATTTGCATATTTATGCAATGGGGAATTAAGATGAAAAACTATGCAGTCTCTTGTTTCATCACGTTCATATACATCTCAGATCCATGGTCGTGGACAAGGTCGCATAAATTGCATATTCAACCTGTCCCAAATAAACATAACATCCCAAACTTCACATCCTAACCCTCACACCTCTATGTTATTGATGATCCTCTTGGATAACAACCATGTTCTTTGGCAATAACAACCCCTAGTTTATGTATTGACACCACAATCCTTTGAATATACCTTAAACAGATTCCCAGACCTTCTCTTGGCGTCCCGTCCTTAGACATCTGTAATTGTTGTAGTTAATGCTGTAGTTAATCTGTGTGGTTTCAGTCGCTGCTCACGATCAATGTAGGACTGAGTTTGTGAGGATTATGTCTTCTTTATCAACGTATAAACGTACTTAACAATAATACTACTCTGTTGTAAAAATTCGATATCGTACTACCCGAATATAACAGAACAATTAAAACATGTACTTACCTATAACTACTCCTTTTTCTATGAAGTATTTTTACTATACATTTGTTTATTCAACTGACTTTTTATATTCCGTATCTATATATTATTATTTGGTTCCATATAATTTTGAATACTTGATGTCATTTGATCAAACACCTACCTATTATTATTTTCAAGCTATGTCTTAGAACTGATGATCGAATAAGTTATCATAAGCACTTGATTGAAACATACTATGAGTATATACGTGTGTAAAATATTTCCAGTGGCGCTGTAATGTATTGAGATGAAGAACTCCTTGGGAATCTCGTGAACGTGTTTGTATCATTTAAGATATTTTCTTTCAGCATGACTCATGACATCGAAAACACATAAAATGCAACGGCCGTACATAGAAGATTATCGACAAAATGTATACACCATTTTATTTATATTTATTAAGACTTCTGTTTTTATCATTTGTATGAGGGTTCATGCCACCATTAAAATGCTGTCGATTTTAGACATGAATTCGAAATATATGTATTTATTTAATATTATATTATAAACAAATGTATTTTAAATTGTTAACGAAAAAATGGGAAGTAACACAACATCAACACGACTAGCTATCGTATTCCAATTATTGAAATATACATGTTTGAATATTTTGTACGAATATAATTGATTAATTTTCTTTCAAAAAAATGCTTATCAGTTAAAGTATTATACCAACTTGATGGCGATCGATCATCTGTGTTCCGGTCACCAAAGTCTCCAACACGAGTTACTCGTACAATTTAACACGTATAATTTAGTGGGTGTGTTTTATGTATTCGCTTTATAATTATCAAAGTTACATATTTTCTAATATCCTATCGATTTAATTCTGATTTAGTATGATTGGTAATTGCGCACATATTGTTTCCTAGCAATTAAGGTAGTGATCAACATGATAAATATATGGATATGAATAACTTATTGAGCAGTTTTATTTACTTTATTTTGACTATTTATTCATTTATCAATCTTTCCACCAACACCAGAACACCAACAAAAGACAACCCGACTTTGGTCTAGATTCTAGAACGATGTAATATAATTGATATTAAATTACCAACATCCATTTAAAATATATCTCTATATAAAACTATTGTGGGTTACCCATCAAAAAAGGGTTATCATCACATTCGATTTGTTTAAATTACTAATTTACATTTGGTATATACATTAAAAACACGTTTATTAGTAAAATGTCTTATATGTTTTATAATATTATTTAATGCAAATAAACAAATTAATTTTACTAGTACTAATTAATTATTTTTCACACATTTTTCATTGGTCTTAAATCTTAATAAAAACGATATCACTGGTAAGCAAACTGATTATATTTGAATTCAAGAACTACTAGAATGGACTTATCATATTCTTGATTATATCCAAGGATCGTAACATTTGGTTAAACTTTTTCTTGTTCAGATCTACGGATTTTAGTTGTTTGTTGACCTTTCCCACGATAATTTCCGGGAACAGTAGTTGTAGATTGACCTTGTTTCTGGTTAGATCCGAGATCTGACAAGGGATGAGGCGAAGAACATGGCGACTCACACAGCTCTGTGGCAGCAGTTTGTGATGACCGGTCAGGGGAGCGGGCACTGAGTGATGATGATGATGATGATGATGTTGAAATTGACTGACTTTCATTGGAACCAAGAATTGTTGTCGAAGCTGGATTTTGCCCCAAACGAATGTCCAAATCCGGTTCTCGGTTGCCTCCTTTATCTTCTTCTACTTCTTTACATTCATTGAAGTAAAACATGACCTCTTCATACTCATATATGTCAACCGATAGACCATTATTTCCTCGAGGACATAATTTTACTCTATAAGCACATAAAACAATATTTAAATTAAACTTATTTTACTCTTTATTTCCTTTAAACTATCGATGACATGAAAGATTTTGTAAATTATTCAGACTACGTCTTCACTGAAAATATTATTAAATGTAAGTACTTAAACTAAGAAATGAACGAATGAAATTAATATATAAATAGTGCTGAATGATAAATAGATACCACAGAAGTCAAGATCTAGTTCTGGTATGTTTTTGTTATAAATAAACTTGTATCATTTTAGAGACGATTATTAGAAAAAAATATGAACAACCAATGAAATACTTGATATTCATATACGCTTCTTATTGACAAGGGAATTATGGAAGTAGAAATAATGTCAAAATGCAGCCAATCCTAAGCTGAGTGAAGACAAAAATCATTAATATATTAATAATATGAGATACAATACCGATTTCTATCGTTTTCATACGATCATTTGGCACTCATCATTTTACATTATTAAAAAAAGGAAAAACTAAGATGTTTATGTGATGCGCCAGATTTCAGGATAAAACCAACATCGCGTTCTAAGATATAACAAACGCTTTATTTATGTTGTGAATTGTACAAAAAATAATCGCACGATTTAAGCGGACTACATACTTAAAAAACGGATTTTTAAAAATGCTTATACTTTTTACGCGTATTTTAAAATAGTTGTTAACATGTTATGATGATATTTACCTTTTTCCATCCAAGGTAGTAACGCTGATAGAGCGAAGTCTCAGGAATCCATTAACCAGAGCTCTTCGCAACAAACCAAACGGATAGAAGCGACTGTTCCAATGGAAGTTGGCCATGGTCACCTCACGAGAAGTCAACACAGCTGGGGAGAACACCAACGCGCTCAAGAGCATTCCAGACTGAAGGGCGAGAGGATACCTGTACAAATAACCATTCGTGGAAAGTTCTTAAACACAATTCTAATCTAAAAGCGATTTCTTTGCAAATAAATAACATAGCATAAAAAGTTTTAAAAAATCTATTCTAATCCAGCCGAACCAAAAATCTAAAATGGCGTAAACTCTTTGAACGCTCCAGCTGCAATTCAGAGACCCTCTTTTTCAAATAATAATATGCTCCATAGAAGTCACGATAGATTTCCAGAGAACTGCTTACAGTTTGAACGTATGCGATATTAACCGTAATTCATTTTTCGGTACATCAAGTTTACATCATTTCAAAGATGAATATGCTGATGAGAAGTACAATGTACTGCATGCAAAAAAATAAGACATATGTTAAATGCTCTAAATTAGGAGTACACATTGAAATAAAGAGTGTCTGACGTTTTTTTTTGTTTTGTTTTTATACCTCAAATTTAAAATATTTTTGGAGACCCACAAGATACCGGTGCCTCAAGCGCGCGCCTCTTGCGCGTATGAGGTAATACGCCACTGCTCATTTTCATCTTACAATATGCTTAGTCCGTCTAGCTAGAAGGGTCCTTAAAGACATGGGCCCTAAGTTCTCGTACCGACAACTTTATAAAATTAAAATAAAGTAAGCTTAAAAACATTATTAAGCATGTGTATCTTTTGTGAATATTATATTTTTATTCGATATTTGAAATATAAAATTATATTGGTTCAAAATTTTGCGGAATCCCGTTTACATAATGCATAGTGCCTTACCCGTCGTTGAAAACCCATCCAGTGGAAGCTCCTTTGGAATCATATAGGGTCAAGTAAACAACTGTATACATGACCGGTAGTGACGTCACCTCTATATCCATATATGTTCTGTAAGCCGATACTGAAACCGGTAATATTACTTTTCAAAGAGTAAAAAGTTGCAATTCTTAGAAGACATTAAACATTAAATTGTAAATCATAATACAAATGTATTTTGTTGATTTAAATAAAAAGTTGCAATTTTCTAGTGTACACGATTTTTATTAAATAGTAGGGGACCCCGATGCGCTGCAGTGCATTAAAGTGTTCTTGTTTATTTTTGCATTTGATACAACAATAGTATGAAACAAAATGCTATAAAAAAATAGCATTTTAGTCAGGTTTAATGGTGAGGGTGGAACTTGTGTGTGAGTCCTAACTTCAGCAGTGGAATATAGCTTGCGATGATGATGACGATGACATAGCTATATTAACTAATATTGTATAATTGATAGCTTAAGAGAAATTATTCAAAAAATAATAATGTTATTCTCACCGCAGTACGGCTTGTAATTGCCAGTTTTGAAGTAAAATATTACATTTTTTTTATTTTTCAATGGTCTTGCCTCCAATCCCACATACATACAATTATCATCAGTGTACGGGTTACAGCTATGAATACATTTCCCCTTAAACAAAAAACCTTATTTATATGTGAATTATTAAATGTGGCTTTGACAGCTGTCCTTTGCTGCTGGGATCTTTTGGCTTTCTACAAAGTATTGGTCTACGTTCTACGAGCTCATTGATTGAGGTTTTCCACAATCCATTGCTTGCTTAAATAAATATTCTCTTATTTTAGTAATAATACCTCATTAACATCTTGAAAGCTTTTACACTGGTAGGCCACAAACTTGCAGGTGGGTGGTGTACTCTTGTAAGCCTGTAGACTTTCAATTAAGTACTGGTGTGATCGACTGTGAGCACAGGTTCCTGTCTCTTGCAACGTTGCATTTATTCCCTGATACACGAACTGCGGGAACTAAAACAAAGAAAATCTAGGCAGTTAGTGGAAAAATGAAAAAAAATCTGGATAAAGTTTAATTAGTTAAGTTACTTCAATTTCATCTGGTCATTACAAATCTGCGGAAAATACAGCGCGAAAGATAGAGAATGAAAAGTCGGAATGTAGCCTAAGAAGATGGCAAATGGGTTTTTCTACATGAACTAACAAAAATAGTCAAACAACGAAAGAAAGTTATATGTGTATGGAGAGAAGAGGATTAAAAACGGTGGGAGCTCCTGAGGAGTGATGAGCTCTACACCCAAGAACATCGAGATCACCAAATCTCTTAGATTAGATAAGCGAATAAATACTCTCCTCACATGCCAAAAACTTGACATGAAAAAAAAAAACCCCAAGGGCCATCCAAAACCAACACCAAAAAATTTAGCGACCACATGATGGCCCCAAGAATCAACCCCTTCCCCTCACCTCAGCCATTAAGCATATCCTCAAACTTTAAGAGATATGATAAAAAAATACCATGCTAAGAGCACCGCAGCCAGGTTGTTCGGCATCACTATTAGCGAAGAAGTCTGTATGTCCCATTGGACGGCTTGTACCATAACCTGGAAATATAATTTATCTAATTGATATAATTAAAATCATTACAAAACTACGTTTCCACAACCTTAGATAGTTCAATATGTCGCAAAAAACAATTTTCTAAAATAAAATTGTAGTCACTCAATTGGTAATGTTAAATATTTTTAATAAGTATTTTAGAACATAAAAAAATGATTTTCGTCTATTTTAATTCAAGAATTAAGAAGTATATTAAGAAGAAATAAAAAAACGGCTTTTTCTAAGATGGGCTCATAAAATATGCTGCTATATTCAAAAATATTTTCATTTTTAGAATGTGTAACATGTATGATCGTGGAAATACATATGATTGAACACAGACCTTGTGTGTCTGTATGAATGACATCAACGAATACTGCATCTGAAGGATCCAGGCGGACATAGCTAGGCATGCCTGAGAAGTGGGCTCCTGCAGGGTCCAAACCTGAGATGTAATAATTATTATACTACTGTTATCTAAAAAAAAATTTTAATCGAGACTGTTTGACCCCTTGAGGTCTTTAGCAGACAATGTCTGTGGATGCAATTCAATAAATAAAAAATAATTGACTGCGTATATAAAACCCAGGTTTCAACGGCTCTAGTAGAAAATCGCCTGTAATAATTTATTTTCATCTTATTTTTTATGTTATTTTTTTGTGAAATATCAAATTATAAAAATTATTAATATGCTCCCAATTTCAAATGGTTTAGATCAGTGATTCTTAGCTGGTACTCTAAATATTCCGCGAAAAGATCAGTGAAAATTGATTATATTACAAATTATCCATAGCAAAGTGGAAACTAAAGAGGATAATAATTAATTATTGAAAACATGGTTATTATACATTTTTTAGTAAAGTGTGCCTTCATTTTAAATGTTTAGAGTTAAAATGATTATGCAACACTAATTGTTCTATGTATATGTTAAATATGTAAAAATTTACCTACAGTGCATTTTTAATGAACCTGTTAGTTCTGCTAACTAATAGTCGATAGAAGCGATGTAATGTCGAAATTCGTCAGCTGTTCGTGAGGCCTCTAAAGGCCTTAGTATCGAGGATTGTAGCGTCCTGAAGATCTGAAACTGACTGGCGTGAGCCTTCGTGCTTTGTGGCGTATCTGTATAGTGTTGCCACATAGCTCCCCTCCAACCGGCTTTGAAAGTACTTCCCTCTCTGATCTGGTGGTTTTAGATTCAGGTCTTGCGTTTGTAGATGGAAACATGGTATTTTTTTCAGGTTTCGTTGTGATTGTTGTCTGCGGTGTCTCTAGAACATCTACAGGCATGTAGGCTGGCTTCAGACGGTCGATCGTCAAGTTCTTCTCTCTGCCTCTAACTTCTACAGAGATTTTTTTCTCTTTTTAACGACTGGAAATTGGCCTTTATATGGTGCCTATAATAGAGTACGGAAAGAGTCAGTCCGTACAAAGACATGAGTAAAGTCTTTTAACTGTTTGTGTACAAATGTTTTCTGGTTTTCGTGATTTCTAGTAGGCATTGGTCGTATATCTTGGAGTGTTTGGTGCAAATGTCTCGCAAATGATTCTGGCATTGTGTCGGTGAAGAAATCTCTTGGGAGTCTCAGAGTAGTTCCGTAGGTCGTCTCTGCCGGTGAGTATATATAGCTTCCTCTCGTATGGCGTTTCGCAGTCCTAAGAGGATCATTGTGGTGTGTCTTGACGTGCCGGGTTCTGGAGACTGTCCGGTGTAAGGCCTCGTGCTTAGTGGCGTGTATATACCCTTTATACTGAAATTCAACTTATAAGAATCATCCCACGAAGCATCATATCAAAGTTTGTTGAACAGGTGTGGATGGGAAATGGTTGTTTGTATCAAATTATAAGGTAAACATACAATTTTGGTATTTTTGTACAAAATATGACACAAATAGATACAACAGATACTCATCCTCACTTCATCAAACTTTCATACGTCACAAGTAAACGTTCTTATTTCATAAGAGTATATGTTCTGAATCTTATTTTGCCCACCGCATACTTTGATATTATTTTATTTCTAGAGTTCCCCATTTTTTATTACATCTGTCTATATTTTTTCTGCCTGCCCAATAAGTTGTGCAACCTCAATGTCCGCTTGTTTTCTCTGAATCCTCTACTGCCCCCTTAGTCTTGTGGAAATACCATACGGACTTGCGACCAAACACGAGGTCCAAGACAACACATCAGGACACGCTACAGTCCTCAACACAAAAACCGCGAACCGCAGACGAATCTCGACGCTACATCTCTTCCATTGGGGATAGAACTAACAGTGGTGACCCCGACATGGTTATGTGTATAGTTTCAAATAGGAGGCGTTATCACCCACGTTGCTCTCAACGAATTAGAGTAGTGTTGTGCATTACCTGTAATCCTAGCCACGCCTGGCACGCGTTCTCCCACGTACCCGCACACGTGCGCCCCCAGGCTGTGCCCCAGCAAGTGCAGTCTCGCAGGGGGCGCACGGAGTCCCCTCTGGATGAACTGCGCCACCTCCAGTCCCACAATCCTAGCGTCCACTGCCGTCTGCGCGTAGTCAACTCCATGACCCGACCAGTCCACGGAGATGACGTTGATTTTATCTCCGAATATTCGCAAAAGCTCATCCTTCATATCCTAGAAATAAAAAATAACACAAATAAAAAATCGCAACCTTAATAGTACGTTTATAAATTTTGTTTTATGTAATAAAATAACTGAAACATAAAAAAGGCGTAGTTATTCATGTTTTATTATTTGTTTACGCATTTTCACATAAAAGTCTCACTGGCGCAAATCTGAATCTTTCCAAAATTTATATTTCTATTTATCTCTAAGATTTTTTAATTAAGTTTATAGTGAATTATCTAAATTTTTATATAATTATTGTTTTAACAATAATTGAATTACTAAATTTCTAAAGAAAGGTTATGGTACTTTACCATTTATGGAGTTATTTTAAATGTTATATTTCCTTTTTTTGTATTTTGAACCAAATTTTATCATATGTATTTAGAGAATGAAAATATTTACCATAATCCAGTCAGCTTTTCCCCAACTTCGGAACCCATGGATGATTAAAAAATTCCATGAGGCATTTTTTATATAACTTTCAGTTTCTAATGTTTCATAATCTGTGAAAATCTCTTCGCCGTCTCTCTAAAAAGTAAGGCAAGACATATCCAGTATGTAGGTATATAACTTATAAATACATTTTTATAAGCTTAAAAAATATTAAAACTTATAAATTCTATATTGTGGCTTTTGAGTTTAGCCGTGTGTGGCGAATTTCTTTTAACCAATATTTCAACCGCCATTGGAAGGATCTTCTTCAGGATTGATGATTTAGATGTGAGTTGGTGTCAGGTTTATATCTAAATCATCTTATATAACATAACCTGACACCAACTTACATCCAAATCATCAATCCTGAAGAAGGCCCCTGCAATGGCGGTGGAAATATTGGTTAAAAGAAATTCGCCACACACGGCCAAACCTAAAAGCCATAATATCAAATCTGGCCGTGAAAACCTAAGAAATTATTTATAAATTCTAATATAACCTTTGTTTTCATGTTATACAAATGAAATGTAGTGTTGACATCTTCTCTGGTATTAGGTGCAGGATTAAATGGTCTATTCGGTGAAAACCAAGAGTTGTTTGTCTTCAAGCAGCCCAACTGACGGAAGCATAATGTAGAGCTGTCTGTATTCTCCACTATAACAAATATCTGCATTTTATGTACATACTTATATCAGCTATAATAAATATAAAATATAAATAAATATATAAATATAAATATAAATAAATATATAAATATATTTTTTTATAATCTACAAAAAGTCAATGAACATTGCCTACTACACATCTACAGTTTAAATATTGTCTGCAATCCTTTATTTTTGTCTGATTAATTGAGAATTAAAATCTATCTTTATTAATGTCAATTATCTGGGATATTTTTTATTTATTACCTCTGAAAAATATTTAATTCCAAATAAAAACACCTATAATTACACTGTTGAATTCAAATACATTATTGAAAGTATATACATTTTTTTATTTAATAATATTTTAGTTTTTGAGAGTTTAAAAAATTTAATATTATATTCAAATGAATGATAAACATGTTTTAAAAATAATTATTCAAAGCTTTGATACATATCAAGAGAAGAAATGTCATAACCATTATAGTCTACAGTTATAGACTTAAACTCTATATAATTTATAAATATTTTTTCTTGACACCTTTTTTTTCTATATATGGAACATTCTTTGATTTTTTCATGTTTTAAAAGGTAGTGAGTTAAAGATAAATGATTAAATTAGGCAATGATACTGACCTGTAAATATAAGAAGGGAGAAAATTATATAGAAGCTACACATATTTGTATGCAATATGAGCCAGCTAAAACATTACTGCATAAGTCCACGTATTCAACCAGACTCATCTGACTATTTCATCACACTAATATGTGGTCATTATAAATCACTTACAATGTCACAATGGTGGTTTAAAACTATTATAATGCACTTATTGTAGGTACAACAAATTAAATTTTTTAATTTTATTATTGTTGTTACAACAATTTATAAATAAAATATTATTATTTTCTTATTTTAGTTATTAAAAAGTATCCAAATGTATAAGCCTATCCGGATGGTTCGAGGCTTGAAGAAACGTAAAGAACCATAAACATTACTTTCTTTTACCTTATCGAAGTGGCGTAACTAAATGTAAATATTATATATATAGGTATATGTGATCAATGTTTTCAGCATTCACTTTGAGATCCTTTATAAATCATAAATATCTATTTATTTACCTTGTTTTTACATGGACCACGTAAGATAGATAAGATCTTACATTATCCATGTGAAAATAAGGTAAATAAATACATATTCATTATTATACGAGGACAGTCGATTCCGTTTAATTGGGTCACATCGGGACTTGGGCATTTGTCCCAATTAAGCGGCTGTCCCAATTAAGTGAATTTCACATTTTTTTAAAATTCATTTATTTGGTTTTGGCAACTAAGGTTAAACTTAAGCTAACTATATTAAGGCCATTAACCAGTAATACACTCATAAAATTGAACAATGCATATTTTTTTCAATAATTTTATTTTATAAACTCCTGGAAACTGTAAATTACATATAGGCAATATAAATTATCAAATAAATTAGAAAATGTAATATAAACTTTTAAGAAGAAAAAAAAACCTAATTAAAATAATAAAAGGGTAACATACAATTCAATGCAAAAATGAGTCAAGTGTAGTCTGTCTTTTGTTTTTGTAACATTTCACTTCTACAAAATCAGCACAGATATTCAGTGCCGATGTAGGGCTCCCTTCATTTCCTTCCTGCATAAAATAACGCTGTAACACGGCCATATATTTTTTTGCCTCCTGGTTAGTCACAGGCATAGGTGACTCATCATCATCATCATCATCATCATCATCTTCGTCTAATTTTGATTTAATACCTTCTACAATTGAATCCTCACAGTCTTCATTATCATATTAACATGGTAAGTTGTTATCTATTCTTGAAAATTCTTAATAGTTAATAATAGAAACTTGCAACATATCCTGATTTTCTTGATTGCTTAAAATTTCGGAAATATCTAAGGGCTTAAAGCCGCAATTACTAAAACAGTTCTGTATTGTGGTGGTTTTTATATGGCAGGTGGCTCGCCAACTGTCAGCGACAAATTGTATTACTTGCAAAAGGGAAATTTGTGATGTGATCTTAAATTTACTGTCCCAATTAAGTGGAATGTTGTCCCAATTAAACATATAAATTTACTATTGGTTTCTTGGTTTGGTATCTGTTCTTTGAGATTTGTCCCAAATAAGCGGCTGTCCCAATTAAGCGGTGTCTCAATTAAGCGGAATCGACTGTATATATAATTTTTCGTAAAAGCTGTCTTGAATTATGAAATAATTTACATAACATAATGTAAGCATTATTTCTATATAAATATATATATATATATATATATATAAATTATTATAATATTTATAAATGTTCCACAACCATAATAGCATGCAGTTATCTTAATTGCAGATCAGTCTATACAATTTACCCACCACACAATAGCATCGACCCACAAATATTAATATATCATTTGATCTGCATTCTAAATTACAATTTCAGAATGTAGGACATTAATTTAATGAAATTACATTATAAATGTTAATTTATATATAGTGTAGAACAGTAAACTAAATTATTTATGAAATTATTTTTCATATTATTTTTATATATATATTATTTATTATTATATTTATTTATAGCGCCGTATTACTAAAAATACATTATGGTTTTTTTTAATGCATTTACTATGATACATTCTCGAAAAACTCATTGTAATAAGCCACAACATACTTACAAATATGTAAATTTAAATTACAAATAGTATCCTGCAGATCTGAAGTACAGTTTTATATGATGATAGCGACAACACTGCAATCCAAATTGCAGTGTTTGAGAGAACCATTCACAGCTACTCCTAAATAAATTTTAAAAATGGTAGTAATGTTCTGGGAAAGAAAAATCCATGACGATAGTGAAGAGAAAGGAAGCCAGTATACAGCCCTGTTGCACGCCACTATAGTCTATCCAGCGTATGAAGAACCCTGTGACACATTTATTGCCCCTTATAAAAGGGATGGGGCAAAAATATTTATTTTGATTAGGTCGATTTTTTTTCTCTTCTTCTTCGAAAAAAAATCGAATTTGAATTCGAAGTGAATCGTATATAAACATCTCTACTTTTAAATAATAGAATTTGAAGTGCATCGAATATTATATTTGGGAAGTTTTAGCTTGATACGTATGGCACTTTTATTGCTCTGTGTAAAAGAGATGGGGGGAACATTTTTTATTCTATGATATCGATTCTTCTTCTCTTCTTCTTTGAAAATAATTATACTTTAGCAATATTTTTTCCGCATGGCGGCATGTGGATCAGTACAAATGTCCAACTTTTAGAAGCGCGTTATTCTTCGATCGATTCGTGTTTTTTGTTGAAATTATTATATTTATTGTTAGTATTGTTAAAGTTGTTTCATTGAATCATCTTTTTGTGTTTTTACAATGCCGAAGAGACAGAAAAGAACTATTCTCAGCAGTGAATCACGTGAATTTGAGAAAATGAGAAAATCAAAATGGTGGACCATTGCTGTCTGTTGAAAACGTTTGAGATCGGATCGCGGATGCCCTAGGAATCGGTAAATCTACAGTATCTCGGATCACAGAGGAGAAATACGGTGAATCTTCATTAGAAGAGAAAAAAATATTAACACCAAATAAGAAACGACAGAGGAAATGCTCAATTACAAAACCCGATAGCTTTAATTTGGCGGCAATTCGGAATCACGTGTATGCATACTATGACCGCAATGAAATACCAACACTTCTTAAACTGGTAGGTTCTCTAAAGTAAGTCGGATTATTTCAAGGCAGTGCGACGTCTCTTAGTAAGTGCTAAGTTTAGCTTAGTTATGTGCTAATATTTACTTACTACACTCGCTTTTCTTCATAATTTTCATATTACTAATATTATTATTTATAGTTTGTTTTACATGTCTCTTAAAACCTGTTAATGTTCACTTAAAATTGATAATAATTCTAATATTTCATTTTAGTAGGTATTTACAAAAACAATCGAAAATACGATTATTTATACCCCAACACTTGTTTTCGCAGTAATGTGACATGGGGTTCTACATGCGTGAGATATTGTATTATTATAATTACAAATTGCGGTATTTTTTCTAATTTGTAACAATATGTATATATTTTTTATTATTTTGTTTTTATTGAGATATATTTACCTAAGTAACATATTATATCTAAGAAGAGAGGCTTTGTTTATGTTGATAAAATTAATATAGGTAGCGAACGTTTTTACAACGTTATATCGGACGATATTTAGCACAGGGCAATAAATGTGTCACAGGGTTCTTCATACACTGGATGGACTTATATAGGAATCTCAAACCTGTCTATCAAGAACCATCATGGATTGTCTGCGTAGTCTGCAAAGCCGACTGTCGTGTAAGCCTACTCGTACTAGATAACTACATGCAAATAGACTATTAATCTAAAACCCTAAAATCCCCTGAATTCATTGATAATGCAGCATATAGCCTCATTAACTTTAGGGTTACTAACCGACAATACACGGTAACACAGCATAATTATAATTTTATAGTATTTTTTTCTAAAAACAATTAACAAATTAAAAATATTTAGTTTAATTTCACAATTATTTTTAATTGAGTTTACATGTTTCGTATCTGAATCGATTCATCTTAAACAATGTACAACCACTCACAAATTACACCTATCCCCCGATTTACACGGTACTTGTTTTACACGTTTTCGCTTTTACACGGTTTTCCAAATAAGTTTTTTTTTTTTATTTTATCGCACTCTACTAAATGCTACTGTGTTTGAACACGCTGTGTACACATCTCACGGGGAATCCCGAGCTAGTTGTGCTGACTTGCTGCACACGCACACTGTGTCTGTATTTCTTCGCATAAAATTAAAGTTTTATCTACGGAAAATTATATTTGAGTGAAAGGTTCACAGTTTCAGAAAGATTTAATTTTCCATATTCGTAAATTACAAGTGAGTGCATAATTTAGATTATTGTAAATTAACATAAATTAAAAAAAATTATAGGCTTATAATGGTCGAAAGAAGTTAAAAGAAAAGTTATTTCTTTAGAAACTAAAATCGAAATTTTGGATCGCTTACGAAAGGGAGATAGAGTAGTAGATGTTGCAAAATCATATAGCATGAACGAAGCTACAATAATTACTACTAGAACAAATCAAAACACAATTAGAAAGAGTGTTGCAGCTGGCAATACCACGAGTATGGGCACAACATCATACACCAGAAATATCGCAATGGAAAAAATGGAGAAAGCGTTAATGCTTTGGATAGAAGATAGAAGTGAGGATGATTTAGTTAACTTAGTTTGCGAAAGTGAGTCTGACAAATCTGATGAAGAGGAATTAGTACCAGTAACATTCACTGCTAAAGTCATCCGCGAAGGACTCGCATTGGGAAGAAAGCTGGGTAATCATTTTATACAAAATGACACAAACGTTGAAAGGGCTTTACGATTCCAACGTGACATAAATCGCTGCTTGGCTCAATATGAAGAAGTTTACAAAGATCTTACAAAATATTCGAAGCAATTGTTAATAACCGATTTTATTACCACCTCTCAGAATGTAAATATTTCTGCTTCAAACATCGAATCGGCACAAATAACTTCGAGTGATGAAAGTGAATTCCAACCTTCGATTCCGAAAAAAAGAATGAGAGTAATTTCTGATAGTGATGAAGGATAATAAAATGCCTTTGGTTTTATTTTTTGTTCTTCTGTTTAATGTATGTATTGTAATTAAATAAAAAAACAGTGTTTCCGTAATATATTACATATTTTAACCTGTCAATGCATTTTATTTTTATTTCTGTGTACACCTAAAAATATTGAAAAAAATCACAACTGTTAAATAGCAAAATTATGAATTTTCTGCAAGCTTTTCGATTTACACGGTTTTGACTTGAAAATTTTTAATTTTCGATCTACACGTTTTTCTCAGGAACGTATCTACCGTGTAAATCGGGGGATAGGTGTACAAATTATGTGTAGTAAAACTAAATATTTGTCATTTTTTTTATTAAAATTAATATAAAACTACATATGACCTTACTCAAACAACATAAGAAGCTTCACATCAAGAGAAAACAAGGCTTAAAATTAAATGAAATTATTTTAATCTTATCAGAATATGGAATAAAAAATCATTGTTCGCTATATATATTTATTGAGATGTTAAATAATCATATTATAATATCATTTTATAAACCAATAACAAAAATTATTACATACACATAACAACTTATTAATATTACTTATGAATATAACTCCTCAGCTATAAAGCATAGGATTACAATGAATGCCACAACTTGGAACTTGTATTCAGTATAAAGTAATATTTTACATTCAAATCAAATGTTGGAGTCCCATATTGATTATCTACTTTTAATTATTGGCGTCTCATATGATGCTCCAAAATGTGACTAAATTGTGATAGATTAAAAATAAATGTGTTATATAATTACTTTTTTACAAGAACACATTCCATACAATATTTGTTACTGGTGAAAAAACACAAAACACATTTGTTATTTTTTTACAATTTAATTATGTGGAAATATTTCTTTATTTAAAACCATATAACTAGATGAATACAACAAAAAAGTAAAATGAAAATACAGTAGATATTCTGTTGAATTAGTTTTCTAATGGATATTTCAAGGAAGAATTTCAAGAAGGATAATTGATTCCTAAATTATAATGTGTAAATATATTCACATATTAGGAGGTGCATCCTCATTATTTTAGGAACCATGACAAAAGTGAGACAATTTGTTACTCTCTGCTTTGCCCTTCAGCTAACAACACCACTTCAGTTGTGATTATGTCATATTTGGTTATTTTTTACAGAATATTGAATAAACTGATTAATATGTTATTAAATTCAAGATATGGACTGCAATAAATAATTCATTTTAATAAATTCAAAAAGTATGAGTATTAGACATTGAAGGTACATTTTTTAGTTGAAAATGGTAACTTGCAATTAATTGATGGTGATATTCGAAAATTTTAATTAATTCTTAAATAAAATGTTTCCTTTCAATTTCTTATTTTTTATGTGCTACATCAGTGTTATCCAACAAATATTGTTCTATTCCCCTTTTCAACCATGTTGAATGAGAATAATTCTCAATTACCCGATAAACAGCTTTATAAAGTCTCCGTCAAAAAAGATAATCCTTATTTTAACTAAATGCACAAAAATGTTTCTGTACAAAAAAAATTTGCTAAAACATTGATAAGCAAAAAAACTTCACATTTTAAGTATGGGCTTTCGCAAAAACAATTTTACTGATAAATGTTTTGGTTGCTGCCTTTTTTACAATCATTTTAAAATACATATCATAATTAAATTTTTAGATAAAAGCACTTCACATTGAGCACACTGCTGCTTGGCATGCTTAACAATACTATAGGTATTGATAAAAACACTATTATTGAGAAAATTCATATTTCAAAATTAAATTCACGTCTAAAAGTCTCAAGAGTTACAGTTGTATGTGCTTATCCTATGTAACATACGGTGTCCACCAGAAACAACATACTCCGAAAAGTGGCCATTACGAAGTGGGGAGCTCAACCAAACCTGATCCGCACAAGTACTCTAGCCCTGTTTCTCTGCTGGCGAGTATACCGCGCCAGTATTGGTTAGGTCTGCCCATACCAAGAAAGTGGATATTGCTCTGAATAAAACGTGCCGGATGGTTATGGGGTGCCTAAAACCTACCCCAATATCAAAGCTATATCAACTCTCGGGCATCGCCCCACCAAACATACGGTGAGAAGTCACTACCAAGAAGAAGCTCACCAAAGCAACCCACAACGCACTCCACCCTATGTTTGGGTATCAAAAGATAACCACACGGCTCAAATCAAGAAGTTTCCTACAGTCGACAACGGAACTGGTGATACCTGAGGCCACCCTGCGGCTGAAAATGTGAAGAAGCGCAACTGAGGGGAATACTTGGATTGCCCCTAAAGAGTACCTAGCCCCTGGACATGACCAGGGGTGAAATATATGGAGGTCCCTTAACAGACTTCGGATAGTATGCAATACGAGGACACAAATGAAAGCCTGGCAGTTTTACAGCGGACCGACTGCATGTGATTGCGGCGTGGAGCAGACCCTGTCACACCTTCTGGAGTGTGCGCTGTGCCCGAATAGTTGCACTCAGGAAGACTTGATGATAGCCGGGAGTAACGCCGTCGACGTCGCCCACTTCTGGGCAGACAGGATCTAACCATGTTGTTTCCGACACGATTATATATAACCATGAAGAGTGAAAATTACATTATTTAACAAAATTCACGAAAAACTATATATTATACATAAATGCATCAAGATTTAAATTAAAAAGATATATTCCTTTTCCACATGAGATAAATAATCTCAGAAATAGGTCAGAAATATTTAGATCTTCCAGGGTCACACAAGTATGATTAAAGCTTCCATTGATGCAGAAGTATTTCTTTATTATTGGAAGTTTAATTATTGAACTACTATATTTATTTGTGTTTCAATTATAAAATTGCTTCTGAAACACTACAGCGCGATAAAAAAATCACTGAAAAATATTGAATGATTTTACAGAATTTGACAGACATTTGAAAAATCCAGAACTTTTAATGACATATAAATACCACCCTTTCCCTGCATGAATAAAGCATTAATAAAATGACAACTAATCAATACCTAAATAAGATTAAAACAAAAATGTTTTTTCAACATTGTGCAAAACACTATTATATCAAAGAAGGTAATTTGGAATTGTGGTTTTTGGGTTTAGGTGTCCGAATTTCTCTTTCTCATTCATTGCATTAAAATTCTCCTTCTTCGCATCCATTGCACAAAATACAGTGCATAAATTAGCCACACACGACTCAATCCAAAAGCCATAATTCCAAATCTGGCTGTTAAAACCTCTGAAATTACAGAAGGCACTTTCTTTCCTTTAATTCCTTCCTTGAGCTGTAAGAAGACATTTTTATTTTTAAAATGTCATCAATAAAGAGGTAATTTTCTAATAAATATGGCACACTAATAAAATTTACAATGTACAAGTCTAATAAATTAAACATTTGAACTTAAATGTATTGACTAAAATTATTGAAATTCCAAATTAATAAAAAATTTGAGCCTACTCATACATTAAATTATTTAATCTGTATCAGTCTACCTCAATATAGACAAAAGAAATGAAAAACTACAAGTATTTATTAA
Source organism: Glossosoma conforme (assembly GCA_022606575.1). Taxonomy (NCBI): domain Eukaryota; kingdom Metazoa; phylum Arthropoda; class Insecta; order Trichoptera; family Glossosomatidae; genus Glossosoma; species Glossosoma conforme. Next base: position 61,938 of record JAGTXR010000359.1, on the reverse strand, counting down.
TAAATATAGCTTTAATAAGCACATGATAAATATGAACATAATTTAAGCAGATATTTGGGAACTTATGAATTTCTATGTATAGACCACTGGAATACGACTGTATAATCTTGACATTATTGATACTTATTTTAGGTTGGCTATGCAATAGAATGTATGTAAAATGGCACAAAAATAACATTTAAGGCATATTTCTCTACTTTCTATAAAAAAATGGCATTTATGATGTGAATATATCCTATGGTAGAAATAGATGTCATTATATTGATGCTTTCTGAATGCAATGTTAAATAATAACCAGATATAATAAATTAACAGTAAAAATATTAATTCTTAAACTTAAATCATTATTAAATTATAACAGTTAATTACAGTATTTCTTAAAATGAAGTTTTACAATCAAAATTTATATTACAATTTGTATAAATTTCATATATTCATAACTTCATTACTGAACACATTTTTTTTTTAATGGTATTTTATTAAAAATCTTAAGATTACATTGTTAGGGGGTATCCATGTACACCATTACAACATTTAGAAAAATAGCATTTTACTAGGGATCTGTACAGTTTTTGGGAAAGAGATTCTTTGGATTGAATGATATTTGCATGTTCATCCCCAGCTGAAGGTACATTGTGATATTCTCCTAAGCAGCACGAATGGACTGAAACCAAACAGAACAACCATTAATATGTACAATATAGCATTCATATCATATCTATATATACAACCACCACCTGAACACAACTCTTTATTTTGCAATGAACAACTTTCTTCCTAACTTGACTAAGATGACGATTTTTTAAATGTTATTTCAACGCATACAGGAGAATACCAACATATGGTGATAGTGGTTCTGAAGTTTTCATCTGTGTATTCTATGACGCTTACCATTCTACAGATGGATGAGCAATGAATGTGCAGTGTTGATCTGCCAACGTCAAAGACTGCAGCCCAACATTCACAAATCATCTTTATTATTACAGAAATTCACTATGAATAGGTGGTCTTGATGGGACAACTTTCGTCTACGACCAATTTAGATTAATAGGCTATGACTGGCATTTTAGAGATGAGGGATCAAATTCACACCACCTGGCGGTATTTATTGAGCTTAGAAATCAATTTAAATCTTTTTTCATAATCTCCGTCGGGGATCGAACCTACGACCTTCGGTTTGGCAAGCAAATGCTTTAACCACTAAGCTATGCCCGCCAATGACATATTGACAAGTGATATTTAATGTTTTCAGATGCCAATGAACTATATGTGCAGAAAATAGAGATGACCTATGCTTGTCTCTGTCTCTCTTTAAAAGTTGGGAAATCTTTCAATTTTTATCAATTGTATAAGTAGTCATTTATGCAAGGGATTTCAGTGAAGTTAACCTTAACCAGTAACAAGCTATATCAAATCATCAATTAACATAATCTTAAAAAATCATTGCAAAACTAATTAGGATTAATAACTTTTAATGCATACCTGTATTATTATATAGTTATATTTAATATAATTATATTTAAAAATATATCATAAATTACTCAAAACACATAATAAATACATAACTCAAATAATATTAGTTATTTCTAGCATCCCTCTCTTTTGATTATTTAAAGCATTAGTTTTTTTTTTGTTTCATGGCATGAAAAGCAAAAAAATATCTTCTTACCCCCAAGAGAAGAAATTAAATTGTTAGCTGAAAAAAAATGTTCTCGACAGGTTGTTTGCAATTGGATTTGACTTAGCGAAATTTACTGGTTGTCCGTCTGTCCATAATTTTTTGACCTATTTTTTTCAACAAAACAATACAAATTCAATCCTTCCCATATTGTGATTAATGCTGTAATGGACAAAAAGTTAACGCTTGGTCCACCAAAAGATATCTGTATGGAAATCCTAGTTCATTTAAGACTTGAGATATATTTTTGAGATTGAAGAATTTATATTGCACGGAATACATAATCGAAAAACTGTTTTTAAGAAATATTTATTTAATTATATTTGATAATTAATAGAAGAATAATAAAAGAAAAACACAACAAAAAATGTAAGACACTATGCTTTATAAAAAAACACACCTTACCTAGTTGACGTAAACTACTTATAACAATATTTAACATCACCAGAATATACTTTTAAAAAATATTGTCAATACCTGGGATTTTTTGTAAGTTAAATATTATATTTTTGTTATTAGCTAAATCATAAAAAAACTTCAAATTCTACATCAAGCATGCGCATTAGATTTTATTCCTACATTATTCCATTGATAATATTATTGGTCACAATTTCTTAAGAACATCATCTTATATTTGTATATATTTAAAGTAATCAAATACAAATAACATGCATCCTATTAAATTTATTATTTTTCAAATTGATTATAAGTTATGGTCATCCGGAATAAGTTTCCTGAGATTAACACAGGGTGCAATGATTTATAATGATTTTTTCTCTCATGCTGTTCTTAAACATATTAAACATTCTGTTATATCCCATCATTTAGTTAGCTGTTAAATTTTGATATTCCAACTAAAAAAAATGTAGTATTCAAAACAGAAGTAAATCAATAACATACATTAAAGAAATAAATAACCGTTACCCATAAAATATTCGAAACTGATTGTTGTTTCCAAATGACCAAATCTATCTGCTTCAATTTATCTCTGTGCAGGTTTTTTAATACATCATTTAATATACAAAAATGGTAAGTCTTCGTTATTTATTATTTGAATCGTATCTCACGCTCTTGCCAAGTGTAAGCAAGCAATTACCACCGCTCAATTTGTTATGACTATGTCTGTGGAAAGATCCTTAACCAATAAAATACCCACAACAAACATTAAAGGCCTTGAAAAATGATCACTCTCGACGAGAGATAGTAAGCCGCTTGCCAATTCTTTGCAAGAGTCTAAAGACCATTTTATCAATATTTTATACTGTCATATTTTTAAGGAGGCATCGTAAGACTCGTTCAACATGTTCTATTAATTATTTTGAAATGTCATATACTAAGCAAATTTTTTTTTTTTTTATGTAAACGCATGCAGGAGAGCACAACCGGTCAAGACCAGTGCACTCTATGACGCTCAGCCAGGGAGGCTGGACGCTGCATGCGGGAAACGTGTGTTGTGTTTGTGTTTGTGTGTGGGTTGGGGAGATTGCAAATGTATATTTATCTGTTTCTTGAAGAGATCCAGATTGTAGGAAGGAGGAAACACAGACGCTGGAAGAGCATTCCATAGCTTACCGGTGGCATTAAGGAAGGAACTTTGGAAGCTGCCAGTTCTTGGTCGACATATATTAACCGTGTATGGATGTTCGGCAAGTTTAAGACGAGTTTGTCGGCTGTGAGTGGGTGCAGGAGGAATTAGTTCTTTAAGTTCAAGAGCAGCGACCGTGGTAATAACGGTAGAAAAGACTAAGAGAACCAACCTTACGCCTGTGTTCCATTGATTGTAGATTACACGTAAGGGTGTCATTGTTTATCAAACGAATTGCTCTTCTTTGAACTGAGTCAATTAAGTTTAGAAGGTGTTTTGGGGCTCCAATCCAAAGGTGACTGCCGTATTCAAGGATAGGTCGGATTTGTCCTTTATATAGAAGAAGAAGTTGTTTATCGTTGAAATACCGACATGATCTATATAATACACCTAGTTTTTTGGAAGCGAGACCGGCTTTACACTTAATTGACTCGTAATATTTGACATTATTCGATATTGATAATCCAAGCATGTTGATGGAGCTTGCTTTCGGAAGAGAAGAACCGTTGAAAGATAGAGGATCCATAGCAGTCTTCTTGGTGGAGAAAGTACATGATTGGGTTTTTGACATGTTGAAACTGACGAGGTTGAGGTCGCCCCATCGTGAAACCCTTTCAAGAGACATGTTCATCTTCTCCACCAGAGATTCCTTAGCAGCAGATAGTTCCGAATGTTTCGGAGGTTTGTGGAAGATTATACTCTCATGGACAGAGCTTTCGTCGGCATAACAGTGAATGTTTGCGCATTGAAGCAAATCATTCACATGCAGAAGGAAAAGAGTGGGCGACAGCACAGCCCTGTGGAACTCCTGAGTTGATTTTATGGCAGGAAGAAGAAAAGCCATCTACGACAGTGATGATGCTTCGATCACTCAAGAAGTTTCCAATCCAGGAGCACAGGGAGGGAGTTAGTCCATAAGACGGTAATTTATTCACCAGACCGCGATGCCAGACTCTATCGAACGCCTTGGAGATATCCAGGGCAACAGCTTGCGTTTCTCCATAGCATTCGACGGATTTCCCCCAAACATTTGTGAAATTAAATTGTTTTTATTACCAAACATGCTAAAATTACCTATAATTGAATTCCCAAAATCCTTATACCTCCTTTGTTTAATCTAATACAAAAATTACTCTACCACAAAACATACAAACAATACATTTTAAAAAATATTTATTTCTACCTTCTTTTCTAATAAAATAGTGATATTGAGTATACTTAGATTTCAAAAATCACTATTGTCACTTAACAATACCAACAAACTGTTTATTTAAAACTTACACACTTATTATTTACCAAACGTATTTGGTTTTTGAGGTGTTTTTCCTTGCTTTTCTGTGACTCTGCACATCTGTCAGATAGAAAGGGTTGCATGGATTAAGCATCTATAGAAGTTGAATATTTTTTAATGTTTAGTTCAAAATGATTCGAGTTAAAAATGAAAAGCATCTGATTAAAAATAGATGCCATTTTTAATTAGTAACACATCTAAATAAACTAATGAAAGTTATCTATAAAATCAATAATACTAACAATATCTACGGCTTAGTACATTTTGTCTAAAAATAATATTAATCTGTATTTATAAGTTTAGAATAAATACATTTTATTGGTTGTCTTTAAAATTAATTTTACATCATTAAACCAAAAGTAAATCCTATAAACATGAATACTAAATTTTCAAATAATGTATTAGTCTTGCATTTTGACTTAAGAAAGCTAAATAATAATGTTTTTTGTATTACTTTCAAAATAAAATTAATAATTGTTAAACAAACTGAGATATCAAATTTAATACTTCATGACACTTATGGCATAAAAATTAAAATACTGCTAAAAGTGCAGCTACACAATTTTCACTAAAACCAGTACTGACACATGTTTTAGGAACGATTAAGGTAGGTAGAACATGAGCACAGCACCAACTGTACCTATAGCTAGCTTTTTGATTGGTAGTAAAAAATATACTACAGAGTTGCAGTACCCCAAATTTGTAGTACAAAATTAAGGTTTTTAATTTTATTTCGCTTGATTAGGTACATAGTGATGAGAGTTTAGTGTACTCGTATGATATATCTCTAGTTCCATATCATAAACAAACTCACAACATCAAAAAAAGTGTCATTGTTTCTTTCAAAACTGAGTAATGAATGTCTGAATGTATTGTACAGTAATCATTATAGCTCACTATAAAAAGTAGTATGTATGTTACCCTTTGGCTTCCACACCATAACGATCTATTTAATTATTTATTATATCAATGATTCTGTCAATTCATCATACCACAGAATATTATATAATTAAAACATATCCTAATAGAGTAAGATATCAAATATATTTCTAATAATATTTAGAAAAAGTTTATTGGATACGATTGTTATTAATATCACAAACCATGATTGAAATACAGTGGTACCTCAACATAGGAGCTTAATTCATTCCGTAACCTTGCTCCTATTTCAAATTACTAGTATCTCAAAGCAAATTTCCCCTTTGAAATTAATTGAACTGCCATTAATCCATTCCAGTCTCTAAAATGTCAGCCCAGTTATTTTTGTTACGTGTTTTTGAATAAGAAAAATGTATTTTTAAATGACAAATATTGTACAAAAACATAATAAAAGAGAATGTAAAGAAATAAACTTGGTTTATAAAGTGTTACTTTCGCTTCATTTTTTGTCACTGCTTTTCTCTTCACTGGTCTTTGCCTTTATCGCCACGCTTTTCTCACTTTCACCTGTAGGCCGATTAAAAAAAACATGTCCAAGGAGAACACACTGATAACTGATTCTCTGACCGTGGCCGGGAGATGACGCGTGGTTCGTGTGAAACCGCCCGACCCGCTGAGCCGATTGCATGTATCTTAAATTTTGCTTGTATTTCGAAGCGAAAAATCGCTCGCTCAACGGCTCGTATCTAAAAAAACTGTATGTTGGGGGACTCGTATGTCAAGGTACCACTGTACTGTTTTTTTTTGTTATGAAATATATAATCAGTTTTCAGTAAATATTTATATTAGGATTTAGTAAGTTGTTATATCTTACCTCCGAGATGTCAATACCAGTGAGCGAGCGCACCATGTCAGGCACACGTTGGACAATACTCAGCACCTCGCCCGTGAGCTTAGCAGCGCCCACTTCTCCATTACCACAGGATACCATGGTGACCTTCCGGGCTTGAGACAATGGCGCAGCTACCTCAGCTGCTACCTGGAATCATTTAACATTCCTCCTTCACAATACTTGACAGTATCTCGTAGTTAAAAAGGAAGTGTACATCTCAGTGTCACATCTATCAAAGTTGGTAAATTTCAAAAGTCAGATATCAGTAACCGTTATGATGGTTTTGATCAACATTCTAAAATATATTTTTTAACTAATTCATTTGTCCATGTCCGCTTCCTCAACTGGAGCATATAGACAGCTTGTGACAAGCTGCCGCCATAAAAGTCTGACAGCTGCCTTGATCCACGCCTTGTCCCATGTCAACTCCGCCTGCCGTAGCTCCGTCGAGAGCCCAGGGGCTTCAATAAAAGGCAGCCATAGTTAATGCTCTCCAGTTGCATTTGTAAGACATGTCTCAGCCAAGTCCACCTTCGTCTCATTTAAAGTTTGGTGAGATTCTTTACCTTCCGAGTTTTGCAGATTTAAGTTCTGTTAGGAAAGTTATCTTTCCAAGCCAACAAAATTACTCCCTCAACTCAAAAAAAAAATTCACACTTTCATAAGCTTTATTACATGGAATTTGTAGCCTCATATTACAGCTTTATTCTACTCTTATAATGTTCAAAATTAACTCAGTATATTACTGGATACAAAATATTTTTGATTCCAGTTATGAGCCATTGCAGTCTATGAGCAATATCTGATTTATTTGTTAACAAAGAAGTATATTACAGTATTTATAAATTGCTCACAAATCGATTACCAAAATCACCAAAAAGGCACCGCATTTATAAGGTTAAAGGAGGGGATATGTAAGCAAATGATTACCTTGGGCAGTGTCTCAAGTAGCATGTCCAGCATAGCGGCCTCACGATACTCCTGCCAAGCCTCAGCCTTCTTGGCAGCTTGCTCGGCCTCGGCCTTGGCCTTGGCTTCAATAGCAAAGGCGGAGGCCTCGCCCCGAGCGCGCACGGCCGCGGCCTCTCCTTCCGCCTCCAGGACAGCACGCATGCGGTGAGCTTCAGCAATCTTCTCTAGACGATACTTTTCTGCTTCAGCAGGCCTAAAAAACATTTCATTTCATTAATGACTAGATTACTACCAGCTTTTGAACGGTCTATATTCATACTCTTTGTTATAACTATAACAATTGAATTTATTAGTCTGTTAATTGCACCTTATTACTACTATTATTACTACCTTATTTAGAAACCGAAACAATGAAGTAATTGAAGACTGTACCAAAAGAGGACTTTGCAGCATGTTTTGAAAATTGGAAAAGACGTTGGCACAAGTGCATTGTATCAGTTTGGGGAGTACTTTGAGGGGATGAAATGAATTTAGAAGAATAAATAAAGATTTTTTGATTTCAAAACAAATTCCCGGTATTTTTTCCCACAGCTTTAAATTTTTAAAATACAAAACATTGAAAATTATGTTTATTATTAATTATATGCTATTATTAGTGAAAAATTTGCGAATTCTATAAATTAAACTGACAGGATGACAAAACTCAAATTAAAATAAATGCAGGTACAAAGTTTATTATGAATGTTATCTGTACCTGCGCACAGTAGCCTCCAGCTCCTGCTCCTTGCGATTCACCTCCTGTAACTGCACAGCAATTTCCTGTGTGCGCTCCACCACTTTGATCTGCATTCGTTCCTCCTTAATGCGTTGCTTGGTCTTGGCAGCCTGAAGCTCATAAGCCAATTCTGCTTCGGCCTGCAAAATTCACAATTATTATGAAGTAATTATATCTAGTACAAGTATGTTATCAAATAATTATTACATAATTATTCGCCAAAAATGCCTAAATCTACAAGCCCTTTACAATAAATTTTTTGGGGAAAAATTACCAAAAAATTTTTTTTTCTATGTAATCGCATACAGGAGAGCACACCCGGTCAAGACCAGTGCACTCTATGACGCTCAGCCAGGGAGGCTGGACGCTGCATGCGGGAAACGTGTGTTATTTATCAAACGAATTGCTCTTCTTTGAACTAAATCAATTAAATTTAGAAGGTGTTTTGGAGCTCCAGTCCAAGGTGACTGCCGTATTCAAGGATAGGTCGGATTTGTCCTTTATATAGAAGAAGAAGTTGTTTATCGTTGAAATACCGACGTGATCTATTATATAGTACACCTAGTTTTATACACCTAATTCTAATAATGAACAATTGATTAGTTCCAATATTTTTGTTCTATATATCTAAGAATAGTTTATTAATTTAAAAATGATACAATTATACAAGAATTTGACTTAAAACAATGGCATGCATTAATGAAAATGCCGTGAGGCTGCACTACGGTACGGAGAGCGATCCAAAATCAAGAAACACCGATCGTTAAACAGGATGACGACGACCCGTATCAGTAGGTATGATAAGTAGCTATGATGGAAAGTATATTTTTTTGAAAGCATTCTAATTTACCAAAAATATAAATTTGATTCAAATAATTAATTAAAATGAATGTTTACTTTTGTCACAGTGAAAATAATAGTGGTATTATTTAAAATTTAGAGAAGTCCGGTAGCAACACTAGTAATAATGTAAAACAAGGTTAATCTTGAAAATATATTTATATCTTCCTATATCCGTTCAATAACTGGAACATATGGTCACCACATATTGCTGTTCTGTGTATAACAATATTCCCAACTTCAAATGTCTGAGCACTGTAGATAAAAGGCATCGGGTGGTCCATGGGCTGCTATTTGGCCTGGCAAGGTTGTGGCATGGTTCCCAAAGTGGTCCATACGGACCCCCAGGGGTCCCTGGGATCATTCAGGGGGTCCGTGGATAATGAAAATTGATTTGGGGGTCCCTGAACATCGTTAGGGGGTCTCCACGGAAGGTTCAATATAAAATTATAAGAAATTTTGACACATTATCATTAATATCATTAAATATTAATTAAATATGCGTGATGTGAATATTGTGAAGTGCATACAATAAATATCCTAGTCTTGGACAAAAAGAAGTAAAATACGCGATGGACCAATAACTTATAAGCATTTAGGAAGCCGGTTACTTCTGCGCGAATATAGATATCGGTGCGGGAAGGATACCAAACTCGAGAAAGGCTGATTCCAGGAATTAAGTGCAATGGCAACATATACGAAGCATAATGTGTGCTCTGCTTTTGATATTACTATCGAAACAAGAATTCTGCGACCGCAGATAAACGTAAATTTTGTTTTCATTAGAATATTCGGAACACAAATCAATCTCCAACAATCCAAGCGATGCAAAATTGGGTGCGGAAGTTCAATTAGACTGGTTTAATCTTAACTGTGATGAAATGTGATATTTCTTAAAGCATTGCTCAGTATGTAGACCAGATTTTCTCCAGCAGGTCTCACAAAACCAAACTGTTTCTTGTATTCCTCATGGACTTTTTTGTTAATGCACGGTCTTTAGAGTCTTTGCCTAGTTTTGAAATGTAGTGGGGCTTTAATTCCAAACTTTTTCAGTATCTATCGTGGTTGTGCGTCCCCTTTTTCTGGACTTCCGGTCAAGTCTTGCGCCTCCTACTAATTGAAAAATTAACTCCTTTCTAAGCTTTTTGTGATATCTGTTAGTTTCTGTCACAATCTGAGACATATCAAATGTTTTGTAAAAAGAACTGAACGAATCTTAAAGCAGACCTTAGTCGTTAATTGTCTGGAATTCTAATGTCTGATGTGGCAGGAGAGTATGGGAAATTGGGTTTCTGTCATTTCAATCTAGTACTTTTTCTCATTTTTTGGCTATCGACATATGTGGCTCTATCATCACTATCTGAGCTGTTGACATTATCGACTTCGAAATATTCATAATCCCAAGGAAAATAGTAAATCAGTATCTTAGGATTCATCTTCCGAAAACAGATGGTCTCTAGATGACATATCACGCGAAGTTCCAGCCATTTTGGAATGAGTATCTTTCAGACGTGATTGTTTTGTAGAATAATATTTTAAAATGTTCAAAATTGTTTCAAAATATCAAAATCAATAATCAATATTGTAAAATCACAAGAATTTATGTCGCTGTAGTAGTTTTTTGCGCACAAAAATGCACTACAAACACATCGGCTGCTGGCCGACAACAGAGTTCTACTGAACAAATAGCTAAGTCGGCTGACCCTTGACAAAAAAGTGAAAACTACGGCAGCAGCAGAAAATAACTTTAAGCAGATAGAATTAATAGAAATGCAGTCTACACTCAAATCTAAAAATTTAGAAGTGGGGGATTCTTGGTTTTTAATAACAACTCCCAAAAGCTATACAAACTTTTAAAATCAGTCAATAAAAACGGCACCACTTATTTGTGCAAACAGTTATTTTCATGTATTAAATGACTATAATAGTAGCAGTTTGTGAATTTTTAGTTCAAAAACTGATATCTAAAAGAGGTGACATTAACTGGCCACCCCGCAGCCAGAATTTCTCCCCAGTGGACTTTTTTCTCTTGTGATATCTTTACAGTATACTTTATATTAGCAATCCAGGATCTGTTGAAGAATTAAAAGAGAACATGTGGAATGAATTGCATGATATTTCACCAACCATTTTTCGGATGGTAATGGAAAATTTTCAGTCCAGATTATAGGAGTGTAAAAATAAACAAGGTTTATATGAAAAATAGGCAAAAGTGGGCGCTAGGCATAAACAGATTGACGACCCCTGCTCTAGAGAGTATCCTGAACATGATGTGCCTAACATATTTGCATTATTCTTCCTTGCAACTATTCAAAATATCGTATGGAAAGGACCATCCATTTCAGAAAATCATCCCTTAACACCGACTAGCAGATTATCATGGAAACGAGTGACATAGGGTAAACGAAATTGCTTTGTGAATTACAACTGAAAAACCATGATTCGTAATCAGACTGTCACTTTAACAACACTCAAACTTCATAATTCTATGCACAACCACTAATTATCCCTCTTCATACAAAATTTATTAATTACCTTAAAAAAAACTAAAAACTAATTAATTCATATGATCTGTGATCCAATGAGTATTGTGATACAAAAATCGCAAAGCATATGTCAATTTGAACAATTACCTTTTTAGTTTGTACTTCCACATCGTAAGCGGCTTTCTTTAGCTCAAAGTCCCTCTGCGCCTTGGCTATCTCCGTGTCGTTGAGGAAGCGCGCGGCCATGCGCTGCTCCTCGGCAATAGCTTCCTTGATCTGCGCATCGCAGCGAGCCTCGGCCTCTCCGATGCGAGCGTCTCGCTTCACCTCAGCAGTGCGAGCCATCCCCAGCGACTTCAGATAACCCTGTGACATTTTGACATTTTTACAGTTCAAGTACAAGCTCAGATTGTCTTTACTACAGGTTCCCAAACTTACTTGACCCATGGCGCCGTTTCAGACCACAAGGGCCCCCATGAAATTTACCTCTTTTAAATTAAATAAAACAGAAAAATGCAGTGAAAATGTTTTTAACAAGTTTTAAAATACGCAGTGTTTTGCAAAGTTCCTCTTCACAAAGTAAGGTGTTTTGAACACTACCATACCTTGAAGCATTATAAGTTTTTTTATTTTTTTATTAAACTAAATTTTTTTGAGTAAATATTGCGATTTTCTATAATGACCTAATTTTTGATCATGAAGAAGTGTCTTCTATGCTTTCCAGTTTATTTATTGAATAGAATTTTGTGTAACAAAAAGAATGTGTAATAAATAAATAAATAAATACTTTAAGATCAAGACACTGAAAGTTTTTTTTTTAATATCTAATAGTTTGAAAGATAAGCTATTTTACGCAAACTCTGCTTTGAGGCGGTTAAGTAATGCCCGGTTAAGTAAATTATTATTCTTTTTCTTCCCTCCCTTGGCACAATTCTTTTGGAGAAAAGTAAATTACTTCCTTTATTGATAGTATTATTTTCAATTATTTATTTATTCATTTATTACGTTTATACTCATTTTAAAAAAAATCTATGCTTTCCAAACTCCTTACTTCCGCACATTTTTATCTTTTACGTTTTCTTACAATTCATCCCATAATTGCTTATATTTCAATTACTTTTTGTTATGAATATGTTTCTGAATTTAAATCTTCTGTGAAAGGTCTACTTTGCATCTATTTTTTTGTTGTTTATTATATTTTATGTGGTTAATGGCCATAATTGGTTTTATTATACTATTTTTATTATTTTATTACTACTACTGTGATTTGACTAGAGGAGAGCTAGACAGACATTCAGATTGCAGAACAGTATAAACTTTTAGTGTCATCTGCAAATTCTAGGCCAATCGACACCTTGCGGTAATCGATCACAACATGGTAATCAATCACAACATGCCTTACAACAGAAGAGACAGAAATTAAGCCTTAACTTAAAAACTCGATACAAAATAACTTTATTGAAAAAAATAACATGTAGGGAAAAGCAATGGAAGGAGATAAAGATTGCTGTCTCCCCATAAGTTGATTTTTGGTGTGAGTATTTCCTGATATATTTATATATTATTCCTATTATTATTTACAGAGCACCCAGATTCAGTTGAGAAACGCTGCAAAACACCACGGATGCAAAAAGAAAAAATATTAAAAATTAAATGTTAATAGTGTAGTGAAATGGTGCAGTAATAAGCAGTGATAAATGACAATGCGTTATTAGACCAATGAATTTGTATTATTATTGTTATTATGATCTGCAAGGTAATCATAGATTGCTATAATACATCGATTGCTATAATACACAGCACATAGAACACAATGTATTACAAAGCAAATACTACTGAAGTTACGAAATTGAGTGATTATTTTGGTCTACCGAGACACAGAAGAAACAATAAAATATGGTCAAACATACCTTAGCCCCCTGTAGCAAAAAGAAAGACAAATCTGCATTATTTCACTGTTCCATAAAATTTACCTAAATACTACAAGGTAACAAGACTGTAACTAATATTCAGATATCATTCAAAAGCAATAAAAAATACACTCTTATGCTTTAACTTATGAGCACAGAAAACGTTAGATCAAATAATAAAACAGTTTAAACTTGAAAAAAATAAAAAGCCATTTTAGTAATTTAAAGGTTAATAGTAAAATTTGTAATCAAAAGTTCTAAATCTAAAAAAAATATAGGAAATATGGATAATAGAGTATTCAAAGAAGTCAGGTTATAAAATATTGGAAAAAAACATTCTTATACGGACCAATAGATTTACCAATTAAGAATTAAAAACCCCTCTCAATCAATACTTCAAAATTATCTCAAAGGGGGACTAATTTGAACACAACTCAAACTTCAACTTACTTCTTCATCCCTGATATCCTTCAATGTGTAAGATACGACTGTGATGCCCATGTTGACAAGATCACTGGAAGCCACTTCGAAGACCTTGATAAAGAAAAATAAAATTAGCTGAACATCAAGAAAATCTATGTCGACAAAACAACAAATATATTAATCAGTACGGAGCGAATATGGAAGAATAAGATGTATTCCATAAAACAGTGCTCCACAAACTATTCTCATCTACGGCTCACCAAAGTTATTTCTTGAATTCTGTGGCTCACTAAAGTTGTTACTTTGAATACCGTGACACACCGAATGCCTAAATAATAGATTTCATCAATTTTACAATAATTTTAATTTTTTATTTCATCTGGAACATGTACAAGACATACTATGTAGTTGTCTCTCAACATAAGTAAGCGATAGGCCCTGGGGGCTGGAGGACCTTTGTAAAATTAATTTATTAAATTACTAATATTGTTTTTGATCGCAGTGCACCTGTATCGGCTCACTGGTGCGGTTATGGAACACTACCATAAAACGAATCCGCTCCAAAAAGTGTGTGTGCAAAAAAACAAATACATTAAGATCAAACTCAGGTTATTGAGGCTAAACTAAGAGATACTTCTAGAGTTGGTTAAGTAAAATAAAAGGTTATATGTAATACCATAAAAATACATTTACATTTTTGGAAAATTTCTTGCGATCTTTGTAGATCTCCTCAACAGTCATGGATCCCATGATGGCTCTCTGGTGTCCCTCCAAGGTAACAAGGGCGATGTGCTGTATCTCAGCTTCCTTCTTGCCAAGGAATTGTTCGCAAGCTGCTAATAACATCTCGGAGTTCTGCCCCTGGATCTTGACCTATATTCACCCCAATATTGTAATTAAAAGACATAAAGAAGAATTTTTATTTATTACAATATACTTAAAAAATAACCAATACATTTTTAATAAATGGTCATGTCATTTGTACATCCAAGAGTAAATGACATAAGCTAATACTAAGCATTTTTTTAATAACTAGCTCTAGGGAGAAAGTTAAACTACTGTTACTAGAGTATAAAGAAATTCCAGACAAAGAATTCTTTTTAAACAGAATTTTGATCATGGATTCGTGTCAAATTAATCATTTGAGTTCCTTCAATATTTTTTTCAGGAAGTATTTATCATATGAGAAAATAATCAAAGGTATCTTTTTTGTGTGATCCCAGGCTTTCTTTATCTTAAGAATAATACTTTTCACTATCTTAGTAGAAGCCATATGATCTATATTTGGAGTCAATATGGTGGTAGATGCAGTAAATATCAAATATCGCAATAATGATCCAAGCCACAGGTATATTTTTATTGTTGTTCAATGTTTTATGACTAAGCACCAGTGCTTGCATCACTAAGTAACTTTGACTTATTAACCTTTAAACGCCCAGTGGTCCCATACGGGACCGCAAATTTGCGTCGCTCAATGCCCTAGCAGTCCAATTTTTGTAATGTTTCGTTGCATAATAGATTCTTCCATGAACTTACTTTAATACTAATATTACAAATATAATGTAATCCGACTGTGAAATGAACCATAAGCACTCCTGTATGGGACCGTAGGGCATTGAAGAACGCAAATCTGCGTCCCTGTAAGGAAACCACTGGGCGTTTAAAGGTTAATGAAAACTTTTTAACTCCCTCATTTTATTCTGAATTTGAGCCCTGAGAATCGACTTAAATAATTGATTTATATTACAATTTTTAATGTTTCACATATTTGCTTCCAATAACTAATAGCTTGTACCTACTTTTAGAGATTTCAAGTATTTTAACTTTTGATAAGCCCAGATTCTAATAAATACAATTTTTTGCTTAAATAGTTAGGATTATCCTATATTGCCTTGAGTATAGTGAAGTTAAGGAGGCAACCACTTTAGAAGGCTGTTTTTTAATCTTTTTTTGTTGAGATTGATTTCATGTTACATATTAGTTTTATTAAGTTTTAAAATCTCCTCTTTTCTGGTTTTCTTTCGATTTTTAAACAGTCGAGTCCTCTGATTCACATCCGTAATATATGAAGGACTTCAAATATCATGTATTGAATATCTGACTTTTTTATTCATTATTTCATTTAGTAATGAAATAATGTTTGAAACTTAAATTTTGAATTGTCTCAAGTGATTGCCCCTCTTAAGTTCACTGTAAATTAGCGACTATAAAAGTGATTGATATTGACCCGCGCATGCCCCGTAATTGAGATGGGCACACCCTGGCTGGTGTAGACTGTGGGACTCTCCACCTGCAGTGTCATGGTGTTGAGAGAGATTCGCTGAACCCGCTGCACAAACGGCCAAACAAAGGCTCTTCCTCCTGGCACCAGCAACGGCTTGGTGTAGCAGCATCCTACACACCCAATCCATGTTATCACCAACTGAGAATTTCCATTAGTTTGCACATAAAATTCAACCAAAATCTATGCGTATCAATTATATATTCTATGAAGTGTGCAAGGAAAAAAATTACAAAAAAGTTTTATTGTACACCATATGAAGGCCCTAATATGCACATCAATTTATATTATAAATCATTTATTACTTTCAATCAGAACTACTTTAATAATAACTATAATATCAATATTGATTTTCATGAGAAAAATATCCAACTGCTAAAAAAATATGTCGCCAATAAATGGTAAAATTACTTTATCAGAATATATTTTACCTGAATATAGAATGATTAAAGACAATATTATCTTACAAAGGCAATTGTGTTATTTACAAGTTGCTTGTATACTATGAGATATTATTCATTGATTGTTTGTCATCATAATATCAGATACATGAGTCATTTAAGCAATACAACAACACATTGAATAAAAATATATATATACATAATATATGAGATGATTGCGGCAAATACTATGTTTTCCTTAACTTCACTTTAGCCACCTATAATATATGTTTTTCCGTATTCTTATTGTAGCCAACACATATAAAAAAAAAATTGCAAACCTATATCGATATATATATATATATTTATATAACAGAGTTGACGCTGCATACATATCAAGAAGATTATAAATATGACTCGAGTAGCACAATTTAATAAAATAATCATAAAGTACAAAAAAAACACATAAAAAGTATTATAAAATGAAATAAGGTCAAATAATTATAAATAAAATTAACTTTTTGTAATCATTACTATACTGTATTGCGTTTATAACTTAGACTCAATCAAAAGAAAATCGAAATCAAACTAACAAGACATTTGAAGCAAGGACAGCCTAATTCTTTAATACAGTCTTAGAATTAAGGTAAAATAAATAAATTATATACGTAAGTTTTGAGATTGAGAAATGAAATATTGTCAAAAAATCACAGTCTATGTATTAGGCGAAGGTCAATTCCATTATAGATAATTGGTGTCAGCGCAAGTAACGGCACGAAACTACTTAAAAATGATCAGGCTCACAAGTATTTGAGAAAATAAGGTGTAGCACGAGTGTCCACACAAAATATGAAAGATTTTATGTATGTATAAATGGTCACTGTCATAATAACATTTTTTTTAAATATAACCCTAAAGCATTGCTTTCTTTCTGCACATTTTTAATAAGCGATTGAAAAATGACTTTGATTTCCAATCAATCACATGAATGAACAACAGAAAGACAACAACAAAACTAAATACGAAAGCCAAATATTTAATAAAAAGATAAAAAACTACACACCGCTATAACATAGTAAGTCCTGTCTTAATAATAAAATTAGAAACAATGATGCTAATCAAAATATTTTTATCTCAATTATGTAAAATGATATTTTTTAATAAAAAAATAATTATAAAAAATTATAAAATTTACTTACATTGAAATTACTACAAAAATTCTAAAAAATGTTCGCTTGATCTGAAACAACTTTCTGGTCGGGGCTATTTAAGCCGTGAGCAGACAAGAGCTGCTACAATAGTGTTCAAACTGAATAAATTAAGTAACACTTACACAGTAGTATATGAAACTTTAAGACATGTTTCTACAATCAAGCATGCTTTACACAATTAACACCATGATATAACTGACAGATAATGCTATTGAATATCATTACTTATTTATTAGATTTACCAATTTAAAGGTACAAATGCCATTTTTCATCTATGAAAAATATTTTAATGTAAACAAATACTTTGGGAAAACTTAATTAAGCCAACACAAAAGCGATCACCTTGAATTATGAAAAACGCGCTATTAATGAATTTGGTAAGGAAGTAGGTATTTTATCTTTGATTTTTTATCATAAAAAGTGTAAAACACACTCTTAAATGGTAAAAAGTTAACGAAGAACGTTGATGAAGAATGATAATGAGAAATAATAATGAGTAACGATAATTACAGAAGATAATGAGGAATGTTACTAAAGAACACTAACTGTCATTTATAACATAGTTCGTATTTTATTAAGTTCCATGCACAAGTGTTTCTCAGCTTTAGATTAACTAAATTATGCTTAATAGTATATGTTATAAATTATACAAATTCATAGCATGTAATCACATAATTCAATCCTCCCTATAAAAAATAATTTAATTGTTAGTAATAAATACAATCCATGTTAATTCTCAATACGAATCGTTTTAGCACGTACTAGACATGAAATAAAAATATACAGAAAATTATAAACCATTGACATACGGGAACAGTGAGATGATTTAACTAAATGAAATAGTGGATTAATTAAATATTCAAATTCATATAAACTGATACAGAAACCTGCATACAAAACAAAAACATATTCATAAGATTGCATTACAGCGTTAAGTTTCCGCTAATATTAGATACACGGGAAGAGTCATTAAAAATAATAAGAAAACATCTTGACAGAAATCAATATGAAAAACATTCATGGACGATGTAAATTAACGCGTCTCGGTTTTTAATCGGGCACGGCATACCGCCCTGTCGGAATCGATAAGATGGTTTGATTTACATTACAATACCTGATACAACGAGCGCCCCGTTGGGCCCGCAAGTCTCGAAGCCCCAAGTCATGATGTAAACAAACTACAAGACGATGCCACTCAGAGAGCCGAACACTTCTTCATGTAAAGTAGCTCTCGAACTCCGCCCTGTAGCGAGAGCGTGCGCAGTGTGACCACTACTCAGCCTTTAGGGCTGCCACATCTTTGATACCCGAAATCATAAAAAAAGACTGACGCCAAGCTAACTCCACCAAAGAGTGATTTATTAAAAAAAAACTCTTATTTTATAAATTAAAAACGTCAATTATTCATTTCATAACTTTAAATATTTTTTAATTATATGGATTTTTAAATATTTATTAGAATATTATTTTATTATTTTCAATAAATATTCTAATCTACTTTTATAGATCATTGACTATATTACAATATTATAAGTAATTGTGCGGGATGCGAACCGTGGACCTTTGAAACCAACCATTTTAAATACCTGGGCAAAATGGTTGGTTCCAAAGGTCCGCGGTTCGCATCCCGCTCCTGCCGATATTTTTTCTGAATGAAATGACTCGTTTAAAGAATTTTACGTATAGTATATGTATATTTAATTACTTCCTTTCAATTTATATATTTAAAATATATATAAATATACTTTATAATATTTTTTAATTTTTTAATTTATTAAATTAAACAAGTTTTTTTTTTTAATCAATCTGTGGTAAATTAAAAATAATTTAAATCAAATTTAATTAAAGTAAACTATAAAAAACATTGTATAAATTCGTTTAATTTATTTACATATATTTTACTCCACAGATGTCACTTTGAAAAATTAGCAACTCGCACATTCTAATCCGCGACAGAATGCTATATGTACAACTTCCAATTTTAGTTCATTCATGAAAATTCTTCTTCAATTATTCGCCTTGTAGCGCGAGTCCAGTTATACTCGCCAATTGTTCATCCGAGTTGATACTCCTATAGAGACCAATGTCTCTTGTGTCTATATTGGTAAGATATATATATATGTATATGAAAAGGCCATGCGATTATGTACATCACAACTTGATCGAGAATTTTCATTTTGTGTTTTTTTAATTTTTATTTTATTAAAATTTTATTTTATTAATTAATTCAAGTCTTAAAAGGGATACAACTAATACATAGTCTATTTACTCACAGCTTCATAGAGTAAGTAAATGTATTTTTAGAAATATTATAAGTAAGAACAAGAGAGAAATGAAATTATCATTTACCTTCTAAACAAAAATATTTTTTACGATTGATATTAGGTATATTTTTTTGAGACAATCTTTACTGGGACATCAATGGTTTTGCTTGAGAGGCAGACAGTCGTATGTCCAATACGGTTTGTATGTGTTTGAAGGATAGTTCGCTGGGACGTGAACGTTTTAAGCGTGCGTTAACACAACAGTAATAAAGTGTATGAATTATAAGTTCGTATCTCCCGAGCTCTAAAATAATGTGATCATGACTAGCGATATATGTAAATATGATGTGACAATCATATGTTGATATCATAACATTCTCCATAAGTGTAATCCCAGATACTTTTTTACCGGATATACTATAGTCTTTTTGTCAATTATATATAAATCTGTATATATGTTTTGTCATTTCAAATATGATATTATTATGGATAAATAATTACTCATATTTTTTTAAATTAAGAAATGACAAAAATGATTATTGATGAACCACTAGTCTTATACTATTATTTATTACATATATTAACATTTTTATTATTTATTAATCATCCAAAAATACTTTTAAAAAATGACACTTTAAACTTCCCTGGTTGTTTTCAAACTTTTTTTATTAATAATTAAGATTATTTTAGAAAACACAAAAAATATTAAATTACAGATCTAATTCCATTAAGATGTATCTTATGGTGACATAAAATTAATATCGCATAGTAAATTATTTATAGGAAAATGTTTTTAAGTAAATTTACAATATAGCAATTGCTAAGAAACTATAAAAGAGTACATTATTAGAACCATGTGTTTTATTTTGCAGTTTCTATAAAGATACTTGATTTACATTGCATATACTCCTTTAATTTCTCACTAAAATAATATAAAAAATGTGTCTTAATTTATACATCCAACCATGTTTTAATCAACTCTAATATCATTCCTCTTGCTGCTTTTAATTCGGGCAAATCACTATCTCTTGGTGGATTCATGTTAGCACAATGAGCAGTACCTATAAAAGAAAGCGTGAATTTATAAATCAACACATTTTATTAACAAAATAATATTGGATATTACGTAATATAGAAATAGAAAACAATCTTCATGATATAAAATAAAAGTAAACAAGTCAATGATTTACTCACCTTCAATATAAATTGCAGGAGCATTATTGTCTTTTGTTTTCAATATTCCCAATGCATGCCAAGGATCAATACTTCCGTGAACAAAGATGACACGATTAACATCAATGCCTAATGCACCGTACATAATGTTGGTTCTCTTTACAGAGTTATTAATGTAATCAGAATTAAACCTGTAATTTTTACAAAAATTAACATGTAGTGGAAATATTCATATAAACTTGAAAAAGCTTAACATCAAAAATTGGTTGTGTAAAATAATATCAAGACAAAATAAATATTTTATATTTGCATACACATTTTTTCATATAATACAAAAAAAAACATCAAAATTGATCAGATGATTTATGTAAACCAAACTAACTTAATAATCTATACTAATTTAAAATTGACTCACTTTGCTCCAAACACATCGACACACTGTTGTAAAAAGTAATCAATACCAAAGTTATTTGTAAATATTTGTGGTTCTCCTTCTGATGTTTGGTAGTAGCCAAATTCATTGCATGTTTGATAGAACCATTGGCGATCTGTAAATATATACTCACTTAGTATGAAATTCGTAATTAATATATGTTTAATTATTAGAAGTAAGAAATAATTAAAACAATTTTATATGGTATATTAAAAATTATTTTAAATAATATATATATGTCAGAATATTATTTAAGAAATATTATTAATACTCACTTCCAGTATTGTCATAACTAACATTTCGATAGCTCTCAATAGCATTTTGATATTTGTAGTCCAAACATTTCTCTTCATAAGCATCCAGCAATAGTGCATTTACATTAGCTAATCGGTCAATTTCATTACCAGCCGTTTTATCTGTCATTAGTCTGCATACCTGTTATAATTAAATAACATGATTTTGTGTTTTTATGTTACCAGAACTACATCACAGGGATTTACCACCTCTTTTAAATGAATCCCTAGTATTTTTTTTTTAATTATGAAAATTATTTATTTAAGTATGTTTTCCCAGTACATATTATTGAAATTATTGAAGTTACTACGAGATAGACTCATAGTTTGCATTTTTGGACGTGGTTACATACTAGGATTCAGACTTGTTATCCGTCCGAATGGGTTAAGGGGTTAAAAAATACTAGATATGCAATCGGGTCCAAAATATGTAGCATAGCAAATGTGTACATCTATTATAAGATGGTAATGTTCATATTTTTAACACATTGTCATTGGGATAAAGATTTTTCAGTTTTTGACAAATTGTTGCTCGATTGCAGGACCCTTAAAAACCTGTTTTTGAACCAATTTTTTTTTTCATGTGATTTTTTGCATAACATGTGTGCATTTCTTGTCATTTTTACAACCAAAAAATATTTTTGCTAATTTATAAATAAATATTAAAAACATAAAAGATTTTTCACATATTTAGCATATATAATATAATAATGTATAATATTTTAAATTTATTTCATATATCCTATAAAACTTTTATGTTTCAAATCAATGGACGTTTTCAGCAGACATAAATCTTCAGTGTTTCTTCTTCATTTGATAAAATTGTTTATGGTAAGTTTGTATTTAAAATTTCATAACTTTTTTTTGTGTAATGTAAGGTTTATTGCCGTTACCGAAAATGTAAAAAAAAATGCACAGCAGCAAAACCATATCCCGATGAGAAACTTAATATATACTTACAACATCAATTGTGATAGCACTTATTTTAGGTTTAGTTCTCAAACGATTATCTTTGTTATATTGAACTACACCTCCAAATTGTTCAGCCATCGAACCAAAGAAGCTTGAAATATCTAATTTTGTTCCAAGAGATATTGGATCACAAAGTCTAAAACATAATAAAATATTTAAGGTAATATATTTTTTATAGCTCATTAAAAATCTAGATAAAATCTAAAATATGATTTTTATAGACAATTCAATAAAAAAACATAGAATGGTTGCATCAAATAAAAAATACTACAATATTTATAACTGAATAGTTAACATACTTAAATTTATTGTCTATGTCTTTCTGTCCAATCCTATGTTCCAATAAATGCTTTAATTCATTCATTGCTCTCTTAACTGCATCAACACAGTCTTCACTGCTGGTCCTGAGTGATTCAACAACGACATTGTAGTACTCTGAAAATATGCATTTAATCATGGCAGAGTAGATTGAGCTTCATAAACTAAATGAAAGTCAGTAGTCTGGGGAATAAAAATTAGGAAAGGGCGATGTAAAGGAAAGCATAGTGGGGTATCTATGGTATGAAGTTACTTAAATTAGAAATTATAATTTTGGTTGTTGAGAATAGTTAATCAATTGTGTTGTTCCGACACATCCGGTTCAGAATCCAATATTCATACGATCGATAACAAAATTAAAATATTTCATGCATAATCGTGAAGATTACTGAAACAAAAAAAAACATCAAAAAATGGAAACATGAAAACAGGAATCTGTTTTTCTTTTATACATACAACACCATTCATATGATCGATATAAAACTTACAGGAATTATCGAGTTCACGTCTGCGATAATTAACTATAAAAAAATATCCAGAAAACGGGAAAACCGGTATGAGGAGCGCTCCATATGGCGGCTGTATGCAATCACTCATTCATCAGGTATTATTATTTGAGTTTTAATATTTCCAAAGCAGTTTGTAAACTAATAAATATTGTACAAATCGATGTTTCTATTTATTTATAAAGACGAAAATGGTAACGGGACGAGAACGGAACAAGAACGGGAAGAGTATGGAACGAGGCGGGAACAATGCAATCCAATATTTACGATTACGATGAAACATTTAGTGATCACACGACTGTGTTATAAGATCACATGCCGCTAAATATTTCCCCCAAATTAATCAAAAAAAAAACGTTTATGCTTAGTTATATCAGATTTGAATTTTTAACAAAAAAGTTTGTAATACATAATTTTGTATGAGATTCGCACCCCCAATTATACAATTTCGAACAACACGGTCACGACTTTTGTGTTCTTTCTAGACTGTATAGGATGATAATATTTTTTTGTCTACAGTGAGCTGGTTTACATTTTATTCCTCTGTACACCCCTTATTTTCCATGTTTTTTTTATTTATTATTTTATTTTTTGATATTTTACTTTGTCCAATATCTCATAGTAAAAAACATTAAAAAGGATTTTTCTAATGTAATTTTTGCATGGGAGTAAATGGGTTAATACACCAAACAATTTAAGATCAATTAATAGTTAAATGTAAATTACCTGTAAAATCTACTTTTGCCAACAACGGAGAACTAGATGATACAGATCCATGTACCAAATGGGGATATTTCAATCTCATCCATGCTGCCAGATTACCAGAATATGAGCCTCCAAATACAATCCATTTAACTGAAGAATCAAACATATATTCTTCATTTTTTGAAGCAATAAAATTAGCTGCGCCAGCTAATGCCTGCTCTGAAGTGAGATAAACTAGATTTTTTGTTCCCAAATCACTGCAATGTATGAAAATATTGAATTAAAAATTAAACCACATATTTTATATTCCCTAAAGGAAGTTAAATTGAAACTAGCAAAAAAATTATATTTTAAAGTGTCAAAATATGTAGCTTAAAGTAGATATATTACAAATGGTTTAATAAACATCTGTGATGCATTTTCTGTGTTGCTTCAAACTAGTTTTGAAACTTGACAATTTTGATTTTCTCAAAAATGCTACATACGATTGTATAGATATATAAATAATAAATAAAAATGGTGCTATCTGCTTTATAATGATATATGACTGGTGGTCCTGTTAATATCTTCACCATCTTTTTAAAGTTGCTAAAAAAAGTTTGTACAATCCGTAATTCCAATTGGATTTTTATTTTAAGCATTCACTTTGAGATCCATTTTAATATTAAATATATAAGAATTTCACACCTGTATTTAACATGGATCATGTTTATGCACGTTAGAACTGGTGAAGCTTTCATAGACCGCGAAACTGCAGTTTTCCATTAAGTGAAACAGTGCTTAGTGTGATCCATGTTAAAACAAAGTAATTCCAAGACTACAAATAAAGAAAAGTGGATCTTAAATATAAATTTTATCAAGTGTTGAAAAGAAAACTAACTATGTTCATTCAGTCAAATAAAGTATCAATTACTAAGCAGACATTTTATAGAATGATACTATTAATAAGAATGAAAAACAAGAAATGCCATAAAACAATGCTCTGCTTACACTGCAGGATGACTCTTTCCATAATATCTGTGCTCAAGTTGAAAACACAATGCCCCAAGTGCCTGGGCATAATGAATCCACTGTCCTTTAACAGCAAACTCAGGAGAAGCGGGTCCTTCACCATCGATCATCAGGAATACAGGCCCAGTGTTTTTGAAATACTTGTGATTAGTAAAATATCTCTAGAAAGCAATAAAGTAAATTTCCATATCATATTCCATTACCTGCTTGTCTCATAAGCATCTGTGTTTACATCATATTTAGCATAAACATAATTTATAATCAGATTAAATCTATTTTATCAATTTATATCAATCAAATTTACAATTGATAAGCAAACAAATATGAATATTACCCATAGCAAGTTATAACTTAAAAATACTAAAACAGTTTTTTCCAGTTGCAATGAACAACACTAATATCTTTAGCATTCACTTTGAGATTTTTAGATAATTAGGGGGGCAACCACTTTAGGAGGCTGATTTTTATGTTTCTTTGCGGTTTTTGTTTTTTTTATGTAAACGCATGCAGGAGAGCACATCCGGTCAAGACCAGTGCACTCTATGACACTCAGCCAGGGAGGCTGGACGCTGCATGCGGGAAACGTGTGTTGTGTTTGTGTTTGTGTGTGGGTTGGGGAGATTGCAAGTGTATATTTATCTGTTTCTTGAAGAGATCCAGATTGTAGGAAGGAGGTAACACAGACGCTGATTGATTAAAAGTGATCAGATCTTGAAAGTCTTTTTCTTTATATTATGAACGACATGATTATATGCTTTAATAAGTTTTTTTAGTTATTGTTTTAGCTATAGGTCGCTATACATGATCTTCAGAAATTAGGGTGTACTGTTGATGTGAACTCTGGGGGTCGCAAAATTAACCTGGACGCAATGTAACAGTTTAGTTTCAATGTATAATAAGGTAGTTATTTAGTTGAACCTAAAATTTAATAACACATATGAAAAATTTAATAATGTAGAAACATTAGTAGAAAACAATAAACTTTTTTTCATTAATTTGTTAAAAAAAAAAACAATTTTATTTCTTTTCATAAACTTAAGTTTAACTACTAGATAATTTAAAACACACAAGGAGACACTGGAAACAAGTTGCTGGATGCAATTCCAAAGAATTGACATAATATCGCGTGGAGCTAAGGACAAGAGGCCGCTAAAGAACGAGGAGGAATTCCATAGGTGTGACGTCATAGTTAGTGACGATAGTAGCAGAGCTAAAGCCATTGCACCACAAAGAGAATGTGGAGAGGGACATCTAGATGTTAATGATTTGGTAAATGGACTCGATTCAGTAACATTTGAGTAATAGCTCAGAAGCAGATAGGTGGCGGGAATAGAATTTGCTCGCTGCATGGCATCTCATCCATCTTTACAGCAGAGTATCCATGCAACACCGACTCCCAGCAGGATACACCCCACATCCTATGAGACTGCTCGCTGCACCACGGAAGGCAACTCGAGGCACGCTAGTAGTGTACTAATAACAACAAAACTAGTCTCGGGTCAGTTTATTGTTGCACTGTGCGCTGCATTAGTCATAAAAGACCTTCAGCCAATTTTAAGACGTTTGTTTTTTAGCAAGCGTCCTTTGTGATGTGTCCCATCTGGACATCAATATGGGACAAAAAAGATGTGGGCAAAAAGTGTCACACTCAGTTTTCCACTGAAATCTGATATTATATATTCAGTAAATTTTTAATATTACGATACTAAAATAAAGCTGTAATATGAGGCTACAAAATGTTATCCATGTTAAGCTCATAATTTTTTGATCATCTTATGAAGTTGTATGTTTAAATTATACATTAGAGATCGAAAAAACACAAAATATGTCTGCAGCAAATTTTGTGAATGTTTCAAATATGATAATATTTGTGCTCCCCATGACCTTATAATCTAAAATTACTTCATGTCTACAAAAAGTTTAAGAACCTGAACTGGACTAGATTAGCCAATAACAGTAATGACTGGAAAATTGCATATTTATTATTTTCAAACGTAATTCATAGGAGCAAGACCTCGGAGAGGTTAACTGCTGATAACCTCTGCTACAAATGATAGCATCAGAAAATTATTTTAAAAAATACAAAGTGTTACATGAAATAGATTTCTTCAATTTCGAACTATAAAAAACCGGTGTCGAAAAGTTTCTTATTTGCATTTAAATCTACATTTTGCTTTTTAAATGACACTTAAGCGGACATGTTTATAATTATATTAAAGTCTCCTGTAGCGCATTTGTGTATTCATTCAAATAAATTTTGATCGTTTATCACTTGGCGAACTGATCTTAAAATCACAAATGCTCAGTGGCTTAAAATGGTTATGAACCACAGCATTAAATTTGATAAAACAAATGTTTTTAAAAATACTATTAAAGCTCATAATAAGCAGGAGAATAAAATATTTAAATATTAACCTGTTTCCATTTTTGTGTCTCAGCGGGGTTGAAGTGGTCTAAATCCTGAATGAACCACTGGTCTGGAGGGCATTCTTCCCCATCGCAATCCGAAGGATTATCTTTTTCATTGAGGAGACGGTTTCTGATATTTTTTGTTTTGTAATTCGCAGTCACATTGCAAATATTAAAAAAATATACTAAGAATACTGCTAAAAAAAAGCAACTTTTTCTTTGCATTTTTAAGCTTTATATGAAATAAAAAATTATAATAAGAAGAGTTTTATATATTTTGCGACCATTGACCGTTGACCAATAACCAGTAAACAATGATAATAACACGGTACGCTAGAAGCCTGCTACAGCCGGTATACAATTCGTGTGACGTCATCACTCCGGATAGCTTATAGTTAACGATTTAAAACATAATCTTAGGTACCTAACCAGTTCACATTTCAGTTCCAGTGGAAATATTTAGTATGACACCACAGTACTAAAAAAAAATAAGCATAATCCCTAAGTAAAATATTTATATAATTCATGTCTCTAAGAAATTTAAATATTTCACATATTTATCTCAAATAACTAATACCTTGTACTTAATTTCAATATGTTTTATGTAATTTAACCTTTATCTAAAGGACTTATTACGTTATTGTTTGTTTAATTGTACTAAAAAATAAATAATGAGTCGTAGTTATATAATTAATTAAGTTACATTTAGTAAAATCAGGACGATTTTACTATATGTAATTTAATTAGTTAAATGGTCACGACTCAATATTTATTTTTTAGTACAATTACACAAACAACAACGTTGAGCATTATACTTATAGTTCACTTTTTTGTTTGCCTAAAACCTACCTTATTTTATATGGATATTTTTTATTTACTTTGTAAAGTTTACAATACGATCACGTAAAGTAAAAATCACAAAAATAATAATCTTTGCTCTTTTCTTGGGATTTATATATTTCTGGAGAAGTTTAAGTTTATTTTAAATTAAGCTTCTAAGCATATATAGTGTCCAAAGAAAGAATGCTTTAAATTAAGTTTCATATTATCTATATATATAAAAATTATTGTCTGTATGTCTGTCTGTCGTTAATGCATTCCGACACCATTAACCAGATTGCGATAATACTTTGTCGAATTATTGCTGATACTAGAAGGAAAAAGATAGGATACTCAAAATTTGATTTAATTACAAAAATTAATTGAATATTTACGTAAAACATGTTTTCATACAAGACTATTGTAATACAGAACGGCCAATTTATATATATATATAGAACATTGTGTTTCCTTAGCAACGCCGTAAACAAAAATTCACTCACCTGAAGTTATTTTAAGTAGGTATTTTAAGTAGGTACTAACGTATGTTACTGAATATTTTGAAGCAAAATTCGATTTTCGAATAAACTATTTCAATATTTGAATTTTTGACAACTTTTTTGTTTATCGAATTAAAATAAATATAACGTATTAATTGTGTGTGATATACAGTAGAACGACTTAATTTTGGAATTCCAATTGCTGGTCGGCTTCGGATAGTATTATATCATAATTTTATAATTAATTTCAAGTAAAAAATTAATAAATTAAAAATATTTAGTTTTGATTCACAATTTATTTTAATGTTTACATGTTTCGGCCTTCCTGAAGACCATCTACAATAATGAAAAAATAAAAACAGGCCGTGGCTTATATAGGTATGGACACGATCCTATATTAGTACACACATATTTACAGGTTGTATATGTGTGCGGGTACAACAACTGAAAAATGTTATTTTAAAAATTAATTGGTATATGATTAGTTTTAATGTATTAAGACATTATACAATAATTAATTTTTTGCTTTCAATTTAAAAAGATATTATGAAATACTAGGTATTATATTTTTTAATTAAAATTAATTCTAAAATTATAATTATTTCACCAAGTATTGTCAGATGATAACCTTAATGTTAGTATTACATCAATAAATTTATTTTATTTTTCAAAAGTGAATTTCAAAACGTAACATTCACTGTGATATCAATTATGCCACCCAAACGAAAAGCAATAGCGCTTCCATAAAAACTCGCGGTTTCGTTTTTTTAGTGGCATTGCAACGCATACCGGGTACACGCTAGTTATTTATAAATGTGATCATTAATTTTATTGATAGGATAAGTCGGACTTGAGTTGAGGCCAGAGCCAATCAGAAGCGATAAACATAGGTTATGTTATTTTACTTACATAAATTCGACAGTGTGTAAATCTTCCATGAGTTTTTATATATTGGAGTGCTTTTGGATACACAATATTTTTCGTATTTCTATCTGGTGCGTACACAAATAAATCACGTAAGCAGGCCACATACAGTTGTCCATGCGAGAAGCCTGGATTTTCCAAATTTAGCCCACACAATTGTACAATTGTCCTTGTCCTTTATTGGTGGTCATTGCAAATGCGACTCAAACTGGAAACATTTGAATTCAAATGGCATATCTGTCGGAATCATTGGAATGCCTGGCAACAGTACCTTCGAAGTCACTGTGAAATTCCATATATTTTGTTTTGAAAAGGAAACAAGGGTCATTGGTTTTGTGTAAGTGTGCAATACACATGATTTTTTTATGATGGCTTTTTTTGAGAAAAAAAATATCCACATATGGTTTAACCCAAAAATACACTTTTAATTAAATGGAGAATAATAAGATGATTTGGTTTTAAAATACTTTATTATAAAACAAAATAATAATAAACAAAAACAGTCAATTCAGTACACCATTAGTAACATAATTTTTCATAAACCTTAAATTGAAAATAATAATACAGACCAATTATAATATACGCTTTGAATGCAGTAATGCTTGCTATGACACAAGATATGTAGAATATTAACACATAGAGATCCTTATTATTGCACAAAGACATATCAGTCCACAAGAATTTTAAAACAATTACTTAGTAGTTGATAATTTAAGTTACATGATACAGACAAACAATAATAATGTAAATTATATTTTACTTTTGAAGAGAAGTTTTTTTTGCTAGATTCGCACTCGGCTGCCAGAAAATATAACCTGAAAAATTGTTCTCACTCTTACAATTTTTACTATTTTTTTCAATACATAATTGCATTCACATATTTTTGGAAAAAGCAATTCTGAAATTCCTTTGAAAATAAAAAATTACTTCCTCTCCTCGGGGTCACTTATTTATTTGATTAAATAGATTGATTACATTATGATTTATCCATGATTAGGTAATATTTATTAAAAATGTAATATAATACAGCTTTTAAGATTTGGGAATTCTAGATTATCATATAAATCTCAATCCAACTTTTTATATCTACTAAGCTGCATGATCCATTGTTCATTTGTGTGTAGCAGTAGAAAAGATTAATACATTTAAAAATAATGTACCAGATTACATGAATACTGAGATTCATATGCAGTTGTCTCATAATTTTAGAGCATGGAATTAATCAAAAATTATAGAAAGGTTGACATTTTACAATAATATTGTTCTGGAATGCTTTCACTATTCTTTTATGACCGTATTATAACAAAGCTTTATATGTGTATAAACAAATTCAACACATAATACATGATTACATGCACTCAATGGCTTAATATCTAAATTCATTATAATATTGATGCTACTTTAAGAATAATGCACAATTTAGATATTAAATAAAATGGCAAGATGAAAGGCTAGGATGAAGTGTATTGTAATGTATTCAACTATCTCTAGACAAGGAGTGCAAGAGCGCGATGCATTCATGTACGTCATTCGGGAAGAAGTTTTTCTGGATGTCTCTATTATGTTTATTCAGGTTAAATGAATGTGAGAGATGCAAGAAGTTTCAAAGGTTCAAGGCACCTTCTGTCATCATCACATGATATAAGAATCACAAAGTTCTTTATATTTAAGAATTACACTTGGTTTCTACAAAAGAGTTGACTTAAACGATCCAAACAATTTTCATTCAAAACAATAGTATTAATTGTTAAAATATAATAATATGTAAAAATATAAAATAAATGGGTCAAAAGCGACTGTAGGGATGCTCCAATATTATCAACTACTGCACTCATGAGTTAATTAAAAATCGAATATATGTATGGATACGATGCAAACTACTGATGAAAACATATTTTGGTAGCAAACTTTTAAACATACATAATGGCTTGCATCAACATAATATATAATAAATACTTAAAAATAATATTTTAAAATTAAATGAAGAAAGAAATCAATGCAATTAAATAACAAAACCACCATATATGTGATATTGTATATGATATTAAATATACAAGTAAAAAAACATAAAGAATTATATTTACTAATAAAATGTAGTAATAATTATATAAAAAGTATAAATAATTCAAATGGAATACAACATACATATTTAATTTAATGTATTCAATATGAATTCAGGATGAACAGCTGACTTCGAAAAAGGCAAAGGAGCTGGCAGATGAGCAAGTTCCATGATGGTTGGTTTTGATGGATAATATGGCATTGACAGGTAAATATTGTACATTTATATAATATAATTAGATAAGATATGCCACAGGGCAAGAAACAAAATATGAGAATCAGGGCATACTACGTAGACCGAATGTGACTGTAAATGACACTTTGATTTTGGTCCATTTTAAATTTTCTTTACAATAATTTTAATATTCAGTAAAAATATTAAATAACATGAACAAAAAATGCTGCGCATAGTTAGTAAAATTATTTTTTGATAATACAGTTACATCCATTTTACACTATTAAAAAAAATCTAAGCATAAATTTTACTTAACACTGCTTTCCAAATGAGAGATATGAATTACTAAATTGTCAAAAAGATACCCATCTGAACAGGCATAATAATCGGTATTGATATATTGGATTTTTTGCTATATATATATGATATATATTCATTAAATGCATTATTTCTTTATATTTTTAATTGTTTCCTTTTAATTATTAGTTTTCTTAACAAAATAGCTGTGTACTGAGAGGATTAATTTAGGCGGGTACAAATAACTCATAAAATTAAAAATATTTATATATATTTTTTTATGCATCTTCAACAAGAACCCTTACAATACATAATGAATTTTTAAATCATTTATCAAAAATACTTATTTCTTTGAGGTCATTTAACCAGAGCTTCATAATTAGTAAAAAGAGCGTTTACTGTGTTTATATTTTGGTAAACTAACAGAAGGATTAAGTATAAAATGTTATTTTTTAATTCATAAGTATGATATGGAAATCAATTTAACAAACCATTTTAATATTCATGCAGTAAATACAATTTATCAAATAATATGAACATAGGACAAAAAAATACATAAAAATACTAAATAATGAGTTTATGGATATAAATTAATATTTATATACCTAGCTTATACCAATGGCAATTTACAATATTTCATCTTATAAATATGATAACAGTCAGAGATAGTCTAATTCTACCGAGGTAAAAGTGATTTATTTCTAGAATGCAGAAGCAGACATCAAATTTTGAGTTGAAAAATATTAAAGTATATGAAATAGTATTGAAAGAAAAACAAATATTTTAGGTTGTATTAATACTTTTTATGCGGGAAACGGAAATCACAGTCATTCAACGATTTACACAACAACAATGGGAAACTGTTATCTCCCGTGATGATAATACCCTCTATGCAAGTAGTGTACCTCCATACGACACCGACTACAAAGTGTTGATTAAATTCTAATTATGCATTTTCAACAAGAAATTATAAAAATATTAATTCTGATGTTTGAAGAAATAAATTGGTCTCAAGAATTCATAGTTATTGATTACAATCGCAAGTGTCAACACTTCTGAAAGCAGAAATGAATAACGTATTTCTAAAACAACTACATAAAAATTAAATAAATAATCAGTCAAAGATTAAATATTTAATCTTCAAATCTGATGATTTAGTTTTATTTGTCAATAGAAATTTACCTATTATTATAATTGAATTCTTTTTTAATATACTTCAGTAATATACATTTTTAAATATAAGGACCTCCACATCTACTTTCATTTACCTATCCTACCTTTGTATTAATTGCTATTTTACATTTCATGAGAAAAAAACATTTATCAAAACGTCTGTAGAAATGTACAATTTGCAAGACAGTCAAAGACAGTAACTGTCAACTCATTTTCTATTCATAATTAAGAACCAAACCAAAATATGTAGTGGAGTGACATGCATAAATAGATAAAGAAAAAAATATATATGGTTTATTATTCTTGTCATACAAACTCAAATATATGAGAATTTATTAACTTATAATTATTTTCATATATGTGAGGATTAGTTAAGCGAACTTAAAATCAAGACTTAAAGAAAATAATATATTTTCTAATGTAAGCAGAACAATTGAAAATGTCAATTTTTCAATAATCTAAATAAAGGTAGTAAAAAAGTATGGCATTCAAATGTTGCGTCATGACTTGATCACACTGAACTTTAAACAGAAACCAGTATAGATATTTTTAAAAGTATGGTATTCAACTATCTCTTGGTAAATTTACAATGATTACACCTCTTGTGATACAGTAATTTTTAACTATCAACGTTATAATTGTAAATGTGTACCATTGAAAATTATGTTTTAAAAAAAAAACATGATTTCGAAATATTTATAAAATGTGTGCTAACACTTGTATCAAGAACGGTAGATCAGTGAGACCGCTAAATGGACAGGTGATCCTATAAGCTTGTAGATCTTCATGTACATCATTATTACATACAAAAAATTATATTGACATTGTTGAATATTTAACATCATAGGGAATCAACGATAATATAAGCTGTCCTAAAACATTATGAGTTATTGTAATAGGATCTCATATAACAACAGCCATTTATTTCCGCATTTATTTCATCATTTGGGTTAATAATGTTTTATTTCTTTGATACAAAGTTATCTCACAGTAATACAAATGCCAAATTAAGATAATTCCTTTTAGAGAAAAAAAGTAAGCTAAGATCTATGTTTCGCATTTTACTAGGGATTTCTACAAATATTGTTACTCATATGTCTCTCAACATGTTACTAAAAAAATAGCTGAATAATGTAAGATATTTACAAAAAAAAAATTCAGCACTTTAACATACTTCATGCATTCAGAATGAACTAGAATGCAAATATTGCGAAATTTTATAACATCAACCTTTAGGTGTCTCTTCACAAAAGGTTAGGTTTTCTTATTAATAATTATTAAAATAACAACTTTATAGAGAAAATAATTAAGTATTAGCACATCCATATAGTTGAGCCAGAAATTATTTCTTTTTATTAATAGAATTACGAATATTAAACCAAATATCTTCAGACAATTTTGGAATTCAAAAGTTTATTTAGTGCTATTGATTGATAAGCTTAAGTCAGTTACTTTATGTTTAGGTTAAGAATAAGATAAGCTACTCAATTATTTCTAATTGTTATTTATGTTCACATTTAAGGTCTAGGTTTAGGAGATTTGAATAGCATTCGCACAACTGGAGCAAACATCCACGGGAGAAATAAAATGAACCCTGAAAAGTAAAGTGATTTATATACCTGCCACCATTTAGGAAAGTTAAGTAGTGAAAATGGAATCAAACAGTAGCCCATAAACACTGCGACATACAACTTGAGAATGACAAACACACAATATTTGTAAGGGACAGCATTCAAGAATTTTGTCAGGGAGTCATATTTTTTAAGTATGTTTTCAACTTCTCGTTCCATGAACAAAATCATAAACTCCATAAAGAAGGTCATGTAATAGCTAGAATGCATTCCGTGCCAGATGGCAAGGAAAGCTAGTGTGATGACCTGGCTGGCCTCTCGGCTCCCCAGGAATGCCATGCGCTTGTAGACATACTGCGCCACCCATTTATTAGTGTTGATGTTAAAACTGAAGGGGTAAAGGCCAAACTTGTTACCACCCTCGTAGATAGCAAGATCGATGTTTCTGCAGCCATCCCATCGGCACAGATTTGTTTCCTTGTCCTTTCCATTATATGCAATTCCAAAAGTAATGCACGCACCTGAAATATATTTGAAATTAACATTAGTATTACAATGCCGGCTTATTATATAGTATAAACGAGGATGGTCCGATAACTACTCTTAGCCTACAAAAGAAAAATGTAAATTTTGGAAAAGTGGAGATTTCTCAACATAGTCTACTTTTAGCTTGATACACTTGACCCAGCAATGCTCCAACTTCTTAAGCAAAGTAGACCTCCGTGGCGGCGATGACCTCTTCATACGACTCAAATTTCTGCCCGGTGAGTGACTTTTTTATTTTGGAAACAAAAAGAAGTCACAAGGGGCCAAATTTGGAGAATATGATGCAGTTCGTATCCTAATTTGATCAATTTGTCTGTGACGAGGGCGGAGGTGTGAGCTGGTGCATTGTCATGGTGAAAGAGCATTTTTTCTTGCTAAATGGGGCTGTTTTTTCTGTAATTCTGGATCGAACCGGCCCAATAATTCGGCATAGTACAGCCCTGTGACCGTTCTGCCCTTCTCCAGGTAGTGGATGTAGATCACACCTTGCGAATCCTAGAAAACGATGTCCATCACCTATCCGGCTGATAGAGGAGTCTTCGACTGTTGCGACTGTTCCTTGGTCTCTGGTGTGTACCAGTGGATCCATGTTTCGTCATTGGTCACGAAACAACGCAATAACTCCTTCGGATTGCGCTTAAGCAGCGTCAAGCACTGCTCTGAAGTGGTCTCAGGGTTGCGCTT
Source organism: Glossosoma conforme (assembly GCA_022606575.1). Classification (NCBI taxonomy): domain Eukaryota; kingdom Metazoa; phylum Arthropoda; class Insecta; order Trichoptera; family Glossosomatidae; genus Glossosoma; species Glossosoma conforme. The sequence continues at coordinate 25,561 of JAGTXR010000359.1, read as the reverse complement.
GCTTACCGGAGTGAGCATACACGGCTCCCATCGCGCCGACAGCTTTCTCATGCTTAAAAGTTTGTGCAGGATATGACCCACGCAGTCTTTTGAGATGACTATTGTCTCAGCTATCTCATTCACCTTCAATCGGCGGTCTGCCATTACGAGAACGTGGATTTTTGTCATGTTATCCTCCGTGGTAGCCATTTTTGGGGCGTGGCTCATCAAAAACCGACATGCGTCCATGTTGAAATCGTGTAGCCAATTTTTGATGGTAGCCATTGAAGGAGAAGAGTCACCGTACACGCCCTTTTCCACACGCGGTCAAAAAATAACTACGAGTCGGATTCGGCTGAAATTTCGACAGTAGCAGTCTACTAGAATGTATTACACGATAGTACTACACTTCTTATGCGGGAGTGGTGCAATCGGACGGTAAGGCTAAGTACTTATCGGACCACCCTCATATATGAAGTGATTGACGTGACTATAAAACAGAGACAATAAAATATTTTAAGACTAATATTAAATGCGTAATAGTCAATATCCTATTCTAGCTACACCAGAAAGTGGTACATACTCATGTATAATTAGATTTCCAGATGGGACTTTCTTTACACCAGCTAATAAGGCAAAGTTTCTTTGAACTTTAATATTCAAGGCCTAAGGGATGTTATAGATACGTAAAATGTTTAAGATAAAATATGATTTAAGGAATTATCGAACCCAGAATGTATATAATAATATCGGATGATTAGTCCTACGTTTCCAAGGCCTGGACCATTTTGTCATAAGGAGCGGTTAAATTCAAAATGTAACTATAGAAGAGACAGTTACATAAAAAAAAACGCCTCTAACTCTTTAGGGAAATTTTCAATGTAAGTGAACGCTCTAGGAGGGTTGGCTTTGATACATTTTATATTCAATAAATCGTAATTATGGATATATATTGCGCACAATCCTACACATAAATAATTCAGTAATAATTCAGAGTAAACATGTATTAGTGCAAAAAAAACAATGAAGATGAAAATATAATATTGAATTATTGGTTAAGGTACATACAAAACAAATTGAATTTATAAATACATTGAATAATTCATTGTGTTCAAGCCTACTAAATAAAGATGTAATTCTGTTTAAATTAATAACTTAACATTTAATGTGATTTAAAGGTTAAAATTATAGATGGAGAATACCGCCAGACAGTGATGAATAAATCTGACATATATATTGTATAGAGCTTGGTATTATTAAAGTTTGCAAATGTTGCTCAGCCATTGTCATCAGATACTGGTCTGGCATTCACATATGATAGTCATATTTACATGCGAGTCTCACAAAGAGAGTAAGCTAGTGCTTATATTCAAACATCAGATATTTGAAGAGCAGTCAAGCCCCCTATCCTCTGACAAAACCCCATACATATCATATGTATTTAGAATGACATTATATTTCCTGTGGTATGGATTATAATGGGTTGAGTGGCCTTTTGGAAACAAAATGGTCTATGCCTCCGGAATGCCAGGCTAGTCATCCAATCCACTTAAATAAGCTTATTAACCCTTTTGACAATTACTAAATATTGCGATATATTTCCTAGTAAACAAATATTTCAATTGTTTTCTATTGGAATCCAATATAATCATTAATTTATTTATCTAATTTTGAATATATGCTGTAATATGATGCTGAAAAATGAATTAAAAGCTCATGACGACTATAGACGTCATCCGCATTGAAGAGGTTAATAGTATGCCTCAGAAACTGCAGCAAGTTCCTCATCGAGCCTCCCGTTTTTTTGTCTGGGAACGAAATTGTGAACTATGCACAGTAAGTTTTTGGAGAAGCTTCGGGTGTAAAGAAGACTTACAACTGAATTACAAATCCATTGTAAAGCCAAAAGGTCGATGAAGGATATAATGAAACTGATTAGCTTTGCATAATTATTTAGGAATATTGACGCGTCCTCCCTGTATTAACTTATGGCGCAGAGACGTGGAATCTGACAGCAAGTCTTACCCATAAAATAAAAGTCACCCAGCGTGCTATGGAGAGATCCATGCTCGGAGTGTCGCTAAAAGATAGAATCCGAAACGAGGAAATACGCAGAAGAACTCAAGTAGTGGATGCTACCCAACGAATAGGCACACTCAAGTGGGAATGGGCAGGTCATATCTGTCGAAGAGACGACGGTCGATGGGGAAGAAAAGAATTGGAATGGCGCCCAAGAACTGGCAAACGAAGCATTGGCCGACCCCCTACAAGATGGACTGACGATATAAGAAGAATAGCGGTAGTGACCAGGATGCGGAAGGCGGAGGATCGAAGAGGATGGAGACTCATGCGGGAGGCCTACGTTCAACAGTGGACGGACACAGGCTGATGATGATTGACATTTGTCGATGAAGCAAAGTAAATAATACTAACATATGTGAATATCCAAGCAAATAGTGACTACTTCATGCAAGCACTTCATGTATGCAATATCAACTGAGAGAGGAATGCACCACACATGGTTATGGTCGTGTGTGAGTTGAAGAGCGCTCATACAAGCGTTTATAGATCAACTCATGAGAAAAGATTCAAATTGTATACAAGGAACAACAATGTATGGGGGAGCATTCCAAATTCTGTCTATGGTTTAGAAACTGATTTTCCTGATACATATAATGTACCAACCATATCAGGAAGCCCGAAAAGTATCCTCAAGTCAGATGGCGTTTTATATATTGTGTAAGTAGGATTAATTTAGAAGGTTCAGTAGAGTACTGTTTGTGATATACATGATAAATAGTTTATTATAAAATTGTTTTGATGTTTAATTTATTATTCCATAAGATAAAGAAAAGTAAATTACACTAACCATTGTTAGACAAAAAAATCTAAGCAAAGAATAATAATCATTTATCAGAAATTAATGATTAATTATTTCATGGACAGAATGTGGTGATAAGAAATAACATTATGTGTTGGTAAAAACATTAACATAACAATGACACTACTTGTCTTAGGTCAATACTCTCTTTTTACAATCTAAAATAAATATAAACAACACTAAAGGCACATGATATATGCAATTATAAAGCATTTTTTTGCTATTTATAAACCAAATAAATCATATTAGAATTGAATTATGTTTTATGATAATATTTTGAAAGTAATAACTGAAGACATGTTGTAATGATGGTTGCAGTATGATTTTAGGTGAAATGTATCATATATATATAATCGTGTCGGAAACAACAGGGTCAGATCCTGTCTTCACAGAAGTGCCCCTTGTGCTGTGAGAGCCAAGTCATCTGATATATGAAGGACCTGGTATTGTTCAGTATCATAATATTGTGTCAAAAAAATACATTTCTTTATATATTTTTTTTAAATATAATAATAAAATAGTACAGTGAAACCTCTATCTATCGTTTTTAAAGGGACCTATTGAAATAAACTATGAATGCGGGATTAAGAGGATAAAACGCAAGGAGATACGATCGAGTAAAGATACCGTCCTCCCAATCTGCATAACCATTGGTAGATTAAAATTATAAGAAGAAAACAAGTTTTAGATGTAAAGAAATGCGTGTATTTATTTTAAAAAATACAAAGCTAAACAGAACCAAAAAATATTAAAGTTTATTACTTTGTAAATAATCTTTCATCGACATTTGTTTTTTTACTGTTTTATTTCCGCAAGTCAAGAGTATATTTTCGGCTTTGCAAATGATATTATTTTCGGCATCAGTTATTGAGTGTGCGAGTAGAAAGTTTTTAATCTTTCAAAAAGTGTGCATGCTTCCGAAAATGAAGGTACAGGCAGCGACTCCTCTTCATCAATATCGACCTCTTCTGCTGTCTCCGTCAACCTTGCGTCACACAAGCTTTCGATAGTTTCTATCCCACACGTTGGAATATTGTCGTCGAAAGAAACAAAATTGATAAAATTTGTCTGAGTATCTAATCTAAGCCAATCATCTTCAGAAACCTCAACGTGTTCATCTAAAGATTCTGACACTCTATCTGTATTATTTCTCTTATTCTCTCTCGAAAGTTTCGCGCATCGTAACAAAAGCCGTCTGGCGCCGTTAAAACACAGACAAAATATAACAAATACATAGCGTAATTCAAACGATGAATGCGGTAAAATGGTGGATAGAGAAACGATCGATGCGATATATTTTTGTATGAAATTAATTTGGACTAGAAGAAATAAACGACACATCCGGGAAAACGATTATTCGAGGAACGATAGATAGAGGTTTCACTGTATATATAAGTTGCATAGTAACACTTCACTGTTGTGTGTCAAGCTTGATATAATCAAAACTATGCTATAAATTAAAGGTAGTTTTTTCATATCATATTTTATAATTGCTCTTTAAAAATAAATCAATAGATGTTAAAAAAAACATATATTTTTTTATCCAAAATAATTTATGAAGTGAAGTCGGGTTCAATTGAACCATCATAACAAAAAGTTTTCTTAAATATTAGTCAAAAATAATGTAGTTATACTCCTGAAATGATTAATCTAAAAGTGAAACAATAAATGTCATATTGTATTGAAATTTTAGTTTTTATTACCTTCAGTGAGGAGCCAGCAAGACACATACTTGCAGAGGGCTATCTTGCCCCAGATGCCGAGAATCAAATGCTTCTTGATGAAAGACGTGTTGTCGAAGGCGTCGGTCAGGAAGTAGTCATCCGGGAAGTAGAGCGTGCCCGCCTGGTAGGCCGCGAGGTACAGCAGGCCGATGAGCGCGCGCTGGCCGCCGGCGCTGTGGCTCGAGGGCTGCCCGGCCTGCTCCAGCTCGCCGGCCGTGAAGCTCTGGTACCGCCGCATGGAGAACTGCGGCCCCACCAGGAAACTCGCCGGGAAGAACACGTGCGACAGGATCTCCAACAGAGCGGGCGGCTTACGAAGCATCGTCTCGCGGTTACTCACCGACAGCGACTCCACTGGCTTAGAACCATCCAGCAAGTCCAAACACAACCCGATCAGTCGCAAAACCAAAACGCAATGAGGCATGGTCCATTTAATATCATAAGTGTCAGTATTGGTCACCGAATACCCTATCAATAAATAACTCATGTGAAAAAAGAAGTTAATGGTAACGGTAAACTTCGTCGGTCCGAACATGTAATTAGACAAGTAAGTGAACAACACCGCTAATACGGCATGGTACACGTCAAAACCGAAGTTGAAGAAGCCTATGCCGAGGCCGCATACCACAAAAAATAAGTTTTGAACTGTGGCCTCCATGCCGCGGATGGCTTTACGGTAATACCAAGCCATGGGATACACCATTATAATTGAAAAGAGCAATCTGAATGCCGGTTCCTGCGCCCCGATGGCATTCGCCAAAATCTTCATTAAGTTGAAATCCATTGTAACAATATATCTGATAAACAAATGTATCGAACTGTTACCGTGCTACTAAATAGTGACAGCTCGTCTCAGGCAAATGCGGCACGAAGCAATGTCTTACGTAAGCACAATGTAGCCCGTTCAATAAGTTACTATGGATAAAAGTAATTGTTAGTATAAATACCTATGTCTTTTTCATAATGAGTTCGGTTTTATTTTATTTTAATACTTTTAATGTTAAGTAACTTCTTAGGTTTTACGGCCAGATTTGGTATTGTGGCTTTTGGGTTTAACCGTGTGATGCAAATGGTCCATAATTTTTACATAATTTTACATAATTTGTACATAAAGTATACTTATCTAAATGATAGATTGTTTTAATTAATTGGTATATGGATTGAATCACTTTTTAGTAGCAAATAATTCAGGCCTCGAGTGACAATCGACCAATCTATTTTTAATAAAAGCTTATAAATACCGCTCAAATATAGTACGCTGACTTCACCATTTTTATTTGCTTCTTTTTTCTCGTCCGCAGGCCCAAAAATTTGACGTACAAGAGAATTTTCATGACGGACTTTCAGATGATGATGCAGTGATTATGGGAGTCGGCATTTAACGTATAAAAAAACAATGTTTAAATTATTCTGGGAACTTAAAAATATAATTCTTTTTTAAGAATGATATTTTTTCATAGCTATTAAATGATTTAAGAAAAATAACCCTTTCATTACGGCTCAGTATGAATAAAAATTATACTGTCAATTATAAAACTAGTGTTTGAAGCATAAATGTACTTATGTGGTCTATTTTCATATATCACATTGGTTCTTGTATCTTTTAACTATCAGATGATGCATAAAAAACTATCCCAAGAAAGTAACAAAACGATATATCACGTCAACCCATGTCAACGGTCGAGGAAAGTTTTAGTGTTAAGAAGTTTGTACCTTGTCTAATTTTCTTGAAATAATAGCAACATTCTTTTTTATTCTACCGCCACACAGGAGATTTCTGTAATTGCGTAACTTAGTTCTCATTCAGCATCTCGTATTGTGGAAAGGAGGAAAATATAAAATTCTGCTAAAATGAGCGCGTGGAGACAACTTGGATTAAAGTGAGTGTTCTCCTAATATTTTTTCAATCTATAGATATTACAATATCTGAAATTAATAAAGACTTGACGTATTGTCTCGTCATTTTTTTATTTTAGTAATCTCTTCTTACATCATCCACAATATGTACATCGAAATATAAAAATATTAGCTTCACATATAGGTCTCTGTATTATTTGAACAATTTATTAATTTTTGTACTCAATACTTTTCTTTTTGTTATTATGTTTATATTTCCACAATATTATTTCCTAACCTCCAATCATTATAAAAAAAGACGTTTTTCATATTTCATATGAGTACTTTTAATAGTGAAATCAAAGTAAAATGCCTATCGATGAGCTGATTTTATTGTAGACAAGTTTTTTTAATTTTAATTGGTTCAAGTCGGGTTACGTTAGTTAAAGTTAAATCAGCGCACTATTTTAGTTTTTCAGAAAGAATCAGATGTCATTTTCACGGTAGGTATAAAAAAAAATCAGAATGGGCAACAAAAGTTGTATGAAAAAACCAAAGAAATTTATAATGGTAAAATTTCAAATCTGACAATCAATACGACTATTAAGGTCCATCCATCAATTATAGCCACAGCATTGATTGCATAAAGTGTGTAGTGATTTTTGAAGTTTGCGTCGCTTGTTAAGTGATCCCTTATAAGTGTAATATGTCTAACTTTAGAAAATCAAAAGTTTGTTAAAACTGTCATTTTTTCTGAGGATTATTTCTCATTGTTAGATTCTCCAATTTAATTTGTAAAATTGCAGGTTTTCCACTTTTTCTGTCTATTATGCCAGTTATGATGCCTACTAATGGAACAATATTTTCACCTTGATGAATGTCTTCTAATATTTTTCCAAATGTTCGACGAATGTAATAGGCTCTAAATCTTGAAATTATACCTTGGTCTAAGGTTTTTTTTTTATTTTTCTTTGAAACCGACTTAAATAAAGCGTGTTGTATAAAACATATGCCACAATTTATACAACTGTATTATTATTATATTAGTATTTGTATAGCGCTCTTTTATGACCGAATGATCATTCCAAAAGCGCTTCTTTGCCTCTCTGAGTAAAAAAGTGGGTCTTGAGTCTGCTTCTGAAGGATGCCTCCGCTTTAAGCTCTCTTATGCTTTCCGGTAGTGAGTTCCAGGCCATTGGTGCAGCGTAGCTGAAAGCCCGATTGCCAAAGACCGTGCTAGGACTACCTCCCGTCAGCTGCAGGGTGCTTCTATTTGCTTTAGGCGATCTGAGTGTCTCTCCACGCGCGCTTATTTCTGAAGGCTTGATAAGTTCTGTCAGATAGCCCGGTGCAGTTCCGTTGAGTGCCTTGTAAGCTAAGAGGCATAATTTATACTGGATTCTAGCCAAAACTCTCAACCAGTGCAGTCGGTGTAGTATTGGAGTAATGTGACAGAATTTGGGCGCGTTGTAGACTAGTCGTGCCGCTGAGTTTTGTAACGACTGCAATCGATTTAATTGTTTGGCTGGCTGGCCTGCGTGCAGTGCGTTGCAGTAGTCCATTTTGGAGACTATAAACGCATTTACCAAACTCTTTGTAGCGTCTCTGGGTAAGCATCTTTTTACCGACTGTATCTACCGCAGGTTAAAAAATCCAGATTTCACCGTTTTTGTGATATTACCGCTAAGATTGAGGAACTGGTCAATTTCTACTCCCAGCAGCTTGACGCTTGTAGAAGGGATGACATCATTACCACAAATGGCCAAGTGTTGTAAGTCCAATAGATGTTGTCTTCGAGCTGTGGCCATAAAGAGTATTTCCGTCTTTTCCGGATTAAGAGCGAGTCACTGTAACTGTGTCATATAAAGCCATGTTTTATACAACTGTGTTATACGAGGCTCAAGTGTATTATGAAATAAAATAGTCTTAACTCATTCACTGTGTATGACGCCTATAGCAGTTTTGAGTTTTAATTCATAGCGTCATACAGCTTTATTCTACTGTTTTAATGATCAAAATTACTTACTATATAACTGAATATAAAATACATTTGCTTCCATTCGAAAATAATTAGCATTATCTTATATATATGTTTGAAAATATATTACAGTCTTTATAATTTGCCCAAAATGTATTAAAAAATGTACCAAAAAGACTGTTTAAAAGATTACAGAGAATTATTACTGAGATTTTTTCCCTATTTTTTCACTATATATATTATAAGAGTATTTGTTATTTCAGCTATGTCAACTACTCAAACATTGCAGCAAAATTGCTCCGCAAGACCCTGAAGCCGGAACTGCGAGTGGACGCTGCCAGACGTGATGATTCCCACATTCGTTTCACCAAGTGGGAGAGTGGCAAACCCATCAGTTAGTATTGGCTTATATACACACTTGATCCAGACAACATTTCATTATTATTTTGTATATGTTCAATTTGCTGTAATATTAAAATTATATCACGAGTCCAATACTATTTATGGTATCAAGTTAAAAATGAAACTAAATGTAGCTATTCACGTTTTATAAAAAATATTTATAATTTTTTAATAATTATTTATATATTTGATAATAGTTTTCGATTTTTTATTATAATAATATTCAGTGTCAGCCCTTGACACCATCTCATGAATATCTCCCAAAACTATCGAAAAATATCGATCCTTTTTGGTTTGTTAATATTTTAAAATATTAATAGATATCATTGTGAGAAAATCAGAATCAATTTTGAAATACATCTTTTGAATATTGCGAAACGCTCACGGGTGCGCTTACAGCGATCGTCGGGTTAATTGATGTAGTGTGTGTATTCCAACTAGGGATTTGGGCTTAACACGTTTCACGCCACGTAGGTCACCGGTGACCTACGCTGTTATTGAGTACACCAGCGGTTACATATCAATGGAATTTTAACATCTAATGTGACCTATATGAGTCGAATGCATTAAAAACATTACGTGGCGATAAACGTGTTAAACTACAGTAACATTTTATTGAAAATCTTAGACTCTTTGGAACTGACTATTATTATAAGTATAACAGATTCTACAGGACTTTTGAATACGTAGTAGTTTTCTTGTAATAGATGTAAATAGTCTTAGTCAATAGTCTATTTTATAAATACTTGTGTTCAAATTGGTTTCAATATAGTGTATAACACATTTATAAATTTTTAATGAGAGTTATACAATTGAAATCTTTTTTTTTTCATATAATGTATTTGGTTCGATATATGTTTAAATAAAGTAAAATCATTTTTTTTTTGTGTAACTGAATATTAACATTTTTTTTTTTGACATGTTAATTATCTCCTGAGATGACTTTCAAGCTGACACATTGAGAATCTTGTTTATATGACAATAAACTCTTATTGAATGAGCACCAAAATTATTTTTGTAATTCTTGCTTTATAAGGAAATTATTCTATTAAATAATTTTACTGTTTGACGATATTATCACAGAGAAATAAGCGTGTCTAAAAATATTAATTAATTTACGAATACTCATTTTTCTGCATCTTATGTGAGTTTCAAGTATAAAAGTTTGTAGCAATGATTCACGAACAAAAATCTTATATCAATTGAATAAGATGGAGTTGAATACTCATTTTAGTGGTAGCTGATTTACATTTTTAATTTATTATAATTTAAAAAAAAATCTATGTTGATTTTTCCATCTCACAACTCATATTTTAATTTCAGGCCCGAAGCAATAGTATTCCTACAAGTGAGTATGATTTCCCAGCACAATAAATGCATCAAGTATGGTTTTGTGATGATTACCTGACATTTATCAATCCTCAATTGCAAGCATCTTCTCGTACTTTCATAAATTTTCCAATAGTTTTCAAATAGTATTTTATATTTTCCTTGTTGTGATATCCTTAACGACTTATCAACCCTCCAGAGACGAGCGTGATCATAAGGTAACATTGATTACTATTGTTTAATTTGGTCCTTTTCAACTGAATATCGTAGCTGTCACTCAATTCAGTTTCGAAAGGTTATCAGCAGCAAAATGGACATGTCATTTGATTTTAGCCATAAATTTTTACAATATTCGACCCTCTATGGATGAGTGTAACCATATGGTAACATAGACATTTTGTTAATTTAGCTTTGTGTACATCTTCAAAAATCATTTTTTATTGATGTATCAAACTATATATTTATAGTTTGATAAAAAAACTCTTATGCCTCTGGAGGGGGTATTGTTTGATTTATTTATAATATGAAAATAAATAAATCATTAAAAAATGCATCAAATATTTATAATTAAAATTTAATGCATAATATCTGTTTTATGTAACTAATGCCCTAATAATATAATATTCCATTTATCAAATTACAGTCAACCTTCCTTTAAAGTTTTCATTAGATTGCCCAATTAACGATGCTCCTGAGGCTTGGACTACTTAGTCCTAAGAGCCAGTTCATTGCAAAGTAACAACATAGAAGGGGCCGTCATATGAAAAATCGCCGTATACACAATAAGAAAAATCCCGGTTACATATTAAAGTCTGTGTTCTATGAGTGTTGACTCCATTGTAGTTTTCCAGCCGATTGTGCGTCTTATGGCTAGTAAATAAATTGTATTTTTAATCTCGTCTAAAACGAATTCCTTTTTAAGTCCTATGGCTTATTCATATTATGAATATCAATTAATAAACCAATACAAATTACATTTAATGTTTGGATTTGTTAATTGTTTTGCTATATGCAAATTAAATTAAATGGAATTAAGATTACAATTACATCCATAATGACATTTGATTTCATATTTCTATAAAACTGACTGAATTGTGTGTATGTAGTACTTTGTCATAAACCTGAAGTCACAAATTATTTTTAAATTACAGAAACCGCTACATCAGGAAGCCCCAATTGAATCATCATTGCAGACTTTCGATTAGGAATATTTATCAGATAACCGAAATAGCAAAAATATTATTTCAATTTTTAAAGTAATGATATTTTAAATTTATAATGCTCGCTGTCATTTGCCAAGATAATATTGTCAATAATTGTTAAAAATAATGTGCATTAAAATGTAATTAGTTCTAATGCTGTTTTCTTGTTAACCCATCACCTTTTTTTATGGTATTTATAAAAATATTGCATAGTGCATTCGGTAATTCTTTTTCAAACATTATTTTATTTAATCACTACACCTCCGGATTATTTACGAAAAATGTCCAAAATAAAACCCCTTTTTACTAAGTTTATATGTTGTTGTTTTTTTTTAACTTACTAGTTTGGAAGGTTTCGTTGTCTCGTTTGATAGAATTGCGTAACACACTGGAGCCGTGGACATAGTTCTCTTTCAAAATCTATCGTTAAACCAATTACTAAATACCCTGTATAATAATGCTTGCATAATTGTTTTTTATTTTCTTAGCTTCTGCTGTAGATTCCTTTTTTTGGGATTTGCCTTTATTATTGAAAAACATCTCTTGATTACTGTTCTTGTTTTTAAAATAGTTCAAGTACTTAAATTCGTATGGTTTCTTTTTTGAATAACTTAACGCTAGTACAAAACAATAATTAATAAACAAGTAAACAAAAAAGTGAAGAAAATAATCAATATATTTTTATTGCAAATTTATTAAAAATTGCTAAATAGTTCATGGCCCAGTAGAAAGTCTTCGCACCCCACCAGTGAGCCGGATGGTCTGTCAAGTAAAATATTTTTTTTCGCTCTCAAACAGATACATGTGTAAGAGTAGGATCCAAGGAAAATGTACAAATAAATACTTAGATGCATTGTATTATGTGTATTATTTTCTTAGGCAAGTATTTTTGTATATGAAGGTTGCCCCCTTGGGCGCGGGCTTGCATCTGTATGTCAAATTTATTTTTTTACATTATTTTTGTTATACTGGTTGTAGAGTACACACACCCTGTGCGGGTGTGAGAATAATCGCAAGTTCATTTTGCCCACATAGGTGTGACCGAACGGGTGAAGTGGCCTGAATATCTTCTCCATTCCTTCTGGTCATTGGCCATGCTGATCTTAGCTCCAAAAATAATCATGAAAGTATCATTTTTCATGTTTGTTCACCTTCTTCCATGATGACTTTCCTCTTAATCATCTCAACTATCTACCCTGTGATCACTATATTCTCCAGACTTGCAACACCTTTTTATGTGGACGTTATTGACTACCTGTAATGCACATCTATTCCAGGAAAACCTTTTTCAAATTCCGAAAGCATTCATTATAATAATTTCTTGGTCAGTGTCCATAATTCTACAGCATACAAGGCTATTCATATAAAATTAATGGTTTTATTCCTCTAATCCTTTTATTTCTGTGAATAGAGCAGGCTATTTTATATTTTCATCAAATTTAGCATTTTCATCAAATTTCTGTTTTTTTACTATTAATTTTGATAATATTAGTAATATTGTCCTTAATATTTATTTTAATAATAAAACTTGGTAAATTCTTACATGTTTTAATATATACGACATAGATTTTCAACCTTATTTTGCCCATTGACAACTTAGTGATTTTTTTTTAATTACTATCTTTCTATATTTTGTTACCTACCCACTCCCTCACTGTGCCATCATAATGCCCCCTTATTTTCTCTGGGTCTTCTATTCCACCCTTGAAAGTCAAACGCCTACAAGGGAGCATTATCGCCCTTGTTGAGAACCTATGATGCAGATCATATTCATGTTCCATATTAAAACAAGGTAATGATAATTTGCTTGATTTTATCAGTTGAAATTATTTACCCATATTTGTGTTTCCTTGTCATTATTCGAAAAGCCTTTTTTATTGTTCTCTTTATTATTGCAGCATTTACCTTTTCAACATTATGTTCATAAACTGTGCGATGAAAAATAGTTTTACCATGTTTTTTTATAATTCTGTTCTAATATATATTTTTTGTTATTTATTAAATATAAATGATGTTTAAACGATGAATTGAAACTATTAAGTGTATTATACAATTTAGTATTTGTTTCAGTTAAAAAGCTAGATTTAATTTTTTTTTTTATTAAATATGCATTTACTTTCAGCACATATTTCTGAACTATATGTTTGTTTTCCCAATATAGGGTTTTGTGACTATTGAAATATATTACGTCTAGGTAATCCAATAGTTGGTAAGTATAAACAAATTAAAGTATAGATATAACATTAATTCAATAAACATAAATGAAATGAAATTTAATAAATAAATCAAAAGCATTTCTAAAATACAATAATAAACCCTTTAGTTCATATAATCAGTTATACAAAAGACACCCAACAAACCAAAATTTAAAAAAGCTTAACAATATTAAGTATCAACATAGATGCCAAAATTTATATGGGTTAATGAAAAAAAAAATCCTAGATAATACACATATTATGTATATGGAAAAATCAACAAACTAGTTTATATTTTATGGATTTTTAAATATTTATTAGAATTTTATTTTATTATTTCAATATTCTAATCTACTTTTATAGATCATGGACTATATTACAATATTATTAGTAATCTAATATACACAAACTATACATCAAAATTCTTTATACGCATCAATTCGTTCAGAAAAAATATCGGCAGAAGCGGGATTCGAACCAGATATTTTTTCTGAATGAATTGATGCGTATAAATAATTTTTAAATTACTAGTTAACATTTGATTAAAAGTTAAAATATTTAATCGATAAATTAGACATGTTATGCAGATTTTACGGACATTTTGAAATAAAACGCATCATTTTATATTCATGTTGCTGATGTGTTTAAACTTCTGACTGAAATTGTTTCGATGTTGTGTTTACAAAATTTGTGACATCTTATACTTTTTTCAGTACAAGATGTCGCAAATTGCTTGAATTTTCTGTTTGTGCTTATTACAATATGTATTAGTGTGTAATGCAATCTTTATTTGACTTTTTTATATTACTATTATTTTCTTTTTATCTCCCTTTCATATCTGGAACATAAGGCCACCACAACTTGCTATCATTCATATCTCTCAATTACCATTGTCCTCTGACATCTCTGCATCTGGAGGTTCACTGCAAAAACCAGTCGCTGGTTTAATTGAACCTAACCTCATCAGTGTTTAGCTGTCTATTAGGATTAAATATTCTAGGCATTGGGAGTGTCAGGCTAATTATCCAATCTTAAATTTTATGATTCACAAATTACCCAAAATACGCCTGTGATACTCGGCTGCTGTTTCTGTACGTTCCCTGGCTGTTGTTCTGAAGGTCGAAGGTAACCATATTATTATCATCACATACATCATACAATTGTTTTTATTTATTGGCGAGTTGCATGAACTTACATACCCTGAATATAATGCAAATAACTGAGGAATGAGAAAAGAAAAAGTAATAATTAAAAAAAAAATCTTAGCAGACATTGAGTGCTTGTTTTTAATACTTACATGATTATTTTTTAACTCAGTGGTTTCCAAAATCTGATAGCTGCACCACTATGATGACACCGCAGATCCCCAGGGAAACACGCACTTCAACTGCTTGTCGAACTCTTATTGAATGCATTTTTACACACAACAAATCACTATTCCAAGACCCTGGTGGTTGTCCAGTATTAATATGTGTATTATTGTAACAGTTGAAATTAGATATTTTATATTATGCCAAGGATAATAGTATTTTCTATTTTTATTTTTTGTTGTTAAATGAGTAATCGCCTTTAAAAGTATCCCTGTTATATTATGGGACCCGTATAAAATCATATGAATTAAGGGAGCTGCAAACCAAAAATATTGAGAATCTCTGTTTTAACTAGTGTAACATGTACTCAATATTATACTGAGGATTATGTTATTAAGTAAAATTGAATAATATTTTATTTCTTATACATTGTTTGCTTTGTTTTATTTAAGGTAAATTAATTTGAATGAAAATATAATTTTGTTTTTTTATTGTTAAATATTTACAGATATTTTTAGAGTAATCCATGCCTTTTTTCACTATCTTCTGCAATAAAGAAGGATTTTCTTGTGTATGGTGAGGGATTCACTTGTATATAAAGGTATAAATTTAATTAAATAAAGTAAAAAGTATAGTATATTTATATAAAACACAAAAGGTATACAACAACAACAACAAAAATAGCTTACATTTCAGAGAAAACAAACTTTTTCAACACTCCAACATATTACAAAAATAGTCCATATAACAATTTTAAGTGAGATGATAATTTCATAATATGAGGTCTAAATATGTATTCAAACAATGTTCAAATATGAACAATACAATAAACAGTCACAATATTCATAAAAAAATTCCGCATATTTAGTAAAAAATTAAAATATTAAATGTACAAAATAAAAATTAAAATAATTAAAAAAATAAGCTTTAGAACAATTTAAAGTCAGATAATATTTACAATATCAGCTCTAACAAATGTTAACAGCTTACAGTTTATAGTACAGTTTAATTTTTGCCCTAGCAATTTGACAGAGATGGCTTTTAGTTCCAATGGCAGATTATTGAAATTTACCATGTCGTTATATAACGTAAGTAACAATTTCTCTCATGTTGGGTATTAATGTTAGGTATTACAATGTAAAAACTAAACCTTGCCGAGTGACATGTTTGCCAGTTGGACATTCTTCCCTTTTTAATCATCTGTAAGATTGAATAACTCTGATACAATGAATCAATCGTTGGGACTTTGAACTCCTTGAAAATCTTTGAAATCTCGGAAATGAGGAAGGCCTTTTCAATATGACTTTGATGATGAGTCGTTGTATAACTCTGATGGGGTTGGTTGTGTTTTGTCAATGAGTCGAGAATGTATCCTGATAGCTTAGCAATTGCATCTTATGTGCTTTTATTTTCCATCAATCCGAACTGGTTTTTGCGAATTATTGTAGTATAATTTATGAATTTATTTATTCTCTTTCTAAATATTTTTTCGGAGATTTTAGTTATTTTTGAGATGGTTGATATTGGTCTATAATTTGTATAAAATATCCAGATAGAATAGCCAGATATAATAATAATAAGATATTTATAATATCTTTAGAATCGCCAGATTTTAATATTGGGGTAATATTTTTTTGTTTATAAACGGAAGGGAATATTTTTGTTTGGAAACACTTATTTATTATATACGCGAGGGGTTTGGATATTTGTTTTTTTATGTAAGTTTTAGTCATAAGAATTGGCTAATATCTACATTATTTGGTTGTTTCGTCATTAATTTAAAAATCTTTTTTTTATACCTTACTAGCTGACCCGGTGAACTTTGTTCCACCTGAAGGGTAATAAATGAGCAGATTTTGGATTTTATTAAGTTGAATTTTTCGGCATATAAGATATCATATATTTGGTCTGGTTGAATTCTGTTGCAGTAATCGATGAAACTGCAGCAAATAGTTGTCAGCATTTCGACGAATAATCAAACGATATGCGTAATTATTCGGTGAGGTAACCTTCTTGGTAGTTTCTTCACCTGAAATTAAGACAATCGATTTGCTATTTTGTATGTAAAGCTTACATCCATATTTTTAGTAAATTTATAAACGGGTTAATATAAATGATTATATATCGGTCGCCAGTTATTTGTCCAATTTTCTCTATACAAACAGACCCTAATATTTAAGTCTGTTATTTTCCTAGTGATAATAAGCAGTGTAATCGGTCTTTCATTGGAAACCTAAAGCAAGACTAAGCACTGGAAAATGTATGTCATGACGGAATCAAAACTATCAAATAGATACTCACCATTCAATGCATTTTTCATTTTTGATATTGAAATAATATCCATCTTCTCTTTGCCAAAACATCAGTGGGTATTGCAACGTGTCATGTGAACGATGTGTTTCGGATATCTGTTGCAGTTGCCCAGTACCCCGACGTGTGTTCCAGATGGTCGTTTATCCGCTCTGATCACGACTTTGTAGTCATCGAGTTCCATAATTTCGCACGTACGTCATGGCGTCTTGAGCGTATTCGTGCATGTGGCGTGGGATTCCGATATAAGATGATGGGAGAATCGTCAGGCGTCCAATATTGTGAACATTACCATCTGAATGAATAGCATCACGCAAGTGTATATAGTCCTCAGATCGTAGCTTTGCCTGATTGAATCGGATGAACGCTAAACGTTCGGTTTCGACTTTGACATATATGTCGACAGCGAATTGCTGGAATAGCCGACGGCACTTCAGAATGACATTCTCCTCATGTGTATGAATCATCATACGATACGCATAGTAATTCATTGCGCTTAGATTTTTGTTCGTTGATACGCCTGAAAATGCAAAATTAAATGGATTGTTAATGGAAACCAATAATAGCAATAATTAGTGTGTGAATATTGTACCTGTAATTGGATCGACCATCTTCAACGTGATGTCGTATCCGTCTTGCCCTGCCAATAAATGATTGGATATTGTAACGCATCGTACAAACGATGTGTCTCGTTTACGATGCATGATATTGCGTCTTCGCTGAACGACAATGTCTCGTGATGTAGTTGGATCGCCAACAACAATTGCAGCAACATCATCAACGGTGGGTGCATTGAATCTTCGCACATGTTCACCTGTCGGGGTACGATCCGCTCTTATGACAAATTTGTGCGTATCCGATGGCATTCGTTCCAATGATGTTTTGAACATTATAACCACAGCGTTATTAGCGTGAAAAAATGCTTGCAACTGTTCAATAATTCGTCTCTTTAACTGTCGTGTTTCCTGTATATTGCACCGCACATTCAGCCGATCCACCATCGACGAAATGAAATATATTTGCAGAAATTGATGCGGTTCATCTGGTGTCGGCACCATTGAACCATGCAAATGATATATTTGTCCTTGTATCTGTAATGGCAAACAATAATTTGTTAAAGAATACGGTGTGACTTCTGATTGTGTGATGGTGTAGTGTGTGGTGTATGTGTAGTTGTTATGTGTTGCAATTTTTTTTGTGTTTTTGATTGGTGTGAGTGATTGGTTGTGTGTGTTGTATCTTTTACCTTGCAAGTCGGCATGAAGCCGCCTTCTCGAATGATATTAGCTCCAAAGGAAGTCATGCGAAAGCAGTTATTGTATTCAAGGATGCGTTGAAGAAAATGGTTGGAATCGGGATCAGTTCCATCGAACAATGGTTTCAGTGGCTGTGGTGGTGTAAGTAATGGATCCAGTTTGACTTTTCCACTTGCGCAGCACAATCCAGCCGTTTCTCTTTTGAACTTTAACGCATTGCAATATCGGCATAAAGTCGTCATTGGTCCAATATCTAAATTGTCATCATCACTGTAGTTTGCAGTGGGATCATAATGGAATGCCAAGCGATTGTATGATACCAATGATCTTCGTGTGCTCACGCGTTGTCTCAATCTGGCATTTTCTCTTATTATATTTTGTCTTTCTTCGCTTAAGTTCTATGAATACACTCTTTGCTGGCTTGCATGTCTAGTGCGGTGGCCGATGTTCGCACGTCGTTCTCTCGGCATCTTGGACTACGGACAGACTGGTGAATTTAACCTCAAATGCACGATCCACATAATTTACACAGTTCAACTTACCACCTTAAGGACAAATGCCTGCTTGCACAATCTGGCGTGGTTGATTTGATGGTTTCAATTGAACTGTTAGGAAACGAATAACTTTAACCTCAATTTCACAAAATTATGTGGATCGTGCATTTGAGGTTAAATTCACTATAACCTCAATTTCACAATTTCACAATTTCACAGTGAACACAATACCGTTTTTTTTAGCGTTTGAAAGAACGTGCGCATAATAAATGTCACATGAAATTCACTAAGCAGAGTACAAAGCGTAGCTGTCAAACAATGTATCACGCACCGGCGCCATCTTAGAAGTCACACACCACCTATCAAGTAGTACATTGCTATGTATCAGAGATGGCGCTGTGTGTGAAAAATGATTTTCCCTGTTTTCCTGCCTTTCTCTTAAATTTTTTCCTAATTTTCTTTGCTATAAATAATACGGAGCCCGATACCTTTCCAACGAATTCAAAACCGTGGAAATCGGTTCGTGCGTTCTGGAGTTATAGCGTCAGGAAGGAAAACCCGACTTATTTTTATATAATAGAGAAGATGATACTATAATTGATACTGATATTTTATATCAGTCCATGAGATTTCCATGGTTTGATAGGTTAGAATTTAGAGTTTAGGTTTTGGTAGATCTCTTGAGGAAAAGTTTAATATTTCAGAAAATTTATTGTCAAATATTTTACTACATTTGTTTATTACATTTATATATTTGTTCGCATTTCAAATTACCATTTTGTTTTATCGGATCGGAAGTTTGTGTGCTCTGAATGATATATATGTGGATATAAATTATATGTTAAATATATATGTATATAAATTGAAGTAATAATAAGATAAAATTATTGAATAGCTGAATTATTCAATTGGTAAGTAAAAAAAGCCACATATAATCCAAAACTGAGATCTCTCCTTCACCACGTGATGCTGTTCTCCAACTGCTTCATCATTTTTGCATGAGAATCGACAGTCGAATATTCAACGCTTAGTAACCAAAGGGTTAAAAATAACCTGATTATTGAACACCCAAATATTTATCTGGTACTTCAGCTGCAGTTTATGCATAAGGCACTTGGAACCATCTATATTCCCATGTGGACATCTAGGTATATAGGTGTTCTGGGAATAGGCAAAAACAAACCAAGCTTACAGAACTGTGAAACAGAAATTAATGCTTAGAAAATATTAAAAAATAATAAAGAAAGACCATAGGTGTTCTCAGTCAGTCACCAATCATCTTTATTAGAGAGCTCTGAGAATATCAAATACTTTTTATGTAAATTGTGTCTTCTTTTTTGTTTGAAATATCAATTATTTGTATTTTATATTTTTTTTAGTTGATCTTTTTTATTATTTTAAAAATGAAATAATTAAAATAGAAATAATGTTTTTAACCTTCCAGCGAGCGCGCTTTCATCAAATTTACAACAAATGCACCTCATGGCTTCCCCCACATTTATCACTTATTTGAAGGACAGTGTCTCTCTAACCTACCATCACAAAAAAAATCTTGCCAGACGAAAGCATAACTGTTGGATCCACTCTTTTTGGTTTCCAAAAGGAAAATATATGATGCCTTCCTATGTGCCTCGGAAAAATAAATCTAAAATAATTATATCAATATTAAATGATGACGACAAAATGTATCCTGACACTGGACAGCCTCAGGTTATACTGGAGAACAACAACCAAAGAAGAATATTCATTCTGATTAACAGGTGGATGAAATATTTAGATTTAAGATATTCAGAGTTGTTTGGTTTTTTGTGAATGGATTGAATTTGACATTATAAAAGTTATTGAAGACAAAATATTTGATCCCAATACAAAAGAGACCTTCAAAATTATCAATAAAATTTAAAAAATGTAACAAAAGCCTTAAATCTATAAAATCATTTATAAATTAATCACCAAATGTTTGCTTATCAGCTGTTTCATAATATTTAAAGATTATTTTGTACTATTTTATTTTTTATATTCTTTTATCACATATAAAGTTACATAACAGTGTAGTTTTACCACCTCAGCTACAAGAACACCTTCAAATATAAAATCTGCAATAATAACAAAAAAAAACTTGGACCCATTTACCAAATGGAAAAACTATTAGTGATTTGGATGGAAGATTTGATAAAAAAACAAATCCCCTTAGCCTTGTGACCATAAAGACAAAGGCGCTTTTTGAAAACCTAAAATTAAAGGAGCAAACATTTACTGCTAGTAATGGTTGGTTTGCGAGATTCAGAAAACGGGTGAATTATCAAAATGTGAAAATAAGTGGAGAGGCAGCTAGTGCCGATTACAAGGCTGTTGAAGATTTTATCCATACATTTGACGCAATGATTAGGAAAAAAGGATACATCAAGGAACAAATTTTTAATGTTGACGAAACCGCGCTCTATTGGAAGAAAATGCCTCATAGTACCTACATCAATAAGGAAGAAAAAAGTATGCCAGGCTTCAAGGCATTTAAGGATCGTTTTACACTTTTATTGGGTGGCAATATTGCTGGATATAAATTGAAACCATTAATGATTTAACACTCTAAATATCCGAGAGCCCTCAAAGGAATCAATATAGATATTTTACCACTTTATTACCGTTCAAACAAAAAAGCGTGGATTACACAATTTATTTTTTGAAGACTGGTTTTTGAATTTATTTATTTCAGAATTAAAACAATATTGTAATCAGAAAGGAATTCCATTCGATATACTTTTAATACTAGACAATGCACCAGGACATCCACCACATATTGGAAATTTACATCCTAACTTTAAAATCGTGTATTTATCCCCTAATACCACCAGTATTTTGCAACCCATGGACCAGGGAGCTATTGCCACATTTAAAGCCTATTATTTAAAAACTACATTTGCCCAAGCAATAGTAGCGCTTGACGAGGGAAAAACGTTTAAAGAGTTTTGGGAGAATTTTAATATTCACCAAGCAATTAAAAATATTGGTAAGGGGTGGCAAGAGGTCACATCATCGTGCATGTATGGAATATGGAAAAGCTTACTAAACGTTTTGAAAACATAACTCAGTCTCAATTTGAAAAAGAAAATGAAATTGAACACACTACAAATCTCATTGTAGGGCTTTGCAAGAAACTTGATATTAATATTGAT
Source organism: Glossosoma conforme (assembly GCA_022606575.1). Taxonomy (NCBI): domain Eukaryota; kingdom Metazoa; phylum Arthropoda; class Insecta; order Trichoptera; family Glossosomatidae; genus Glossosoma; species Glossosoma conforme. Next base: position 3,492 of record JAGTXR010000359.1, on the reverse strand, counting down.
CGTGAAGACTTGGACCAACTTATAGAATATGATTCGGAAGATCTTACAAATGAAGAATTATTATGCATCGAAAATGAAAGGGTTGAAGAAGAGACCAAAAAATATAAAATTATCATGGAATCTCCAAAAAAATTTGTATTGAAAGAAACGGAAGCAGCGTTCCTTCAAATTAACCAAGCAATGCAAAAGTTTGCAAAAATGGATTCGGATAACGAAAGATTTTTAAGTATAAACCGCCGTATTCGGGAAGATCTTGCTTGCTACAAAGAAATATTAAATCATTAGCGTCGATTTTTTACATAATGGTTACCATGAGGTTGTTTTTTTTAAGGTTAGAACGCCTCTTACGTCATCTAAGTTTAGAGAGCATCGGAATCATCCATCTTGTGAAAACGCTATGAGAGTGTTTGATAACTGTATAATTTTGATAATTGTCCCGAATTTTCCTATAATGAATGCAAAATTGTCTCGGAAATTATGAGAAAGCTATTACATTTTTATTATTGACATCGCAGAAAATAGTTAAAAGCGTCCTTTCAACATCAATTTCCTCTGCACATAATCGATTTCATAGTAAATGCGAAATTACAAATACGACTAAATAATAAAGGGAATCGTGTGCCTAGTTCGCCTAATTGATAATTACAAATTCGTTAGAAAAAGAATCAGTGGTCACAGTAAGCAATGATAAAATACCAATAAAAAAATCTCATTTATTAATGATTTTGCTATCGATAATATTATGATTTAATCTATTATGATGTTGTAGAAGTGTATTAAAAAGTTACATTGAGTTATAATGCTTAGGATGAATAAAATAATGGTTCGAATCCCGCTTCGATTGATGCGTATAAAATAATTTGACGTATAATTGTATGTGTATATTAAATCACAAATTTAAAAAATGGTTTAGTTCTTTAATTTATCCCGAAATTGTCCCGGAAAACGTTAGCAAACCAAGTTGAATGAGTAAAAGAAATTTAAAACTGATTATCATCGTGTATCATCGATACAGTTAAACTTCTTATGACGCATTTCATAAGATCCGATGATACTGACGCTACAGAGTCCTAGACCGTTTAGTCTTAAGAAGGTAGTTTAACATAAAATAACAAATCAATAATATGAAAAATCGATGGAAATAATTGAGGAAAAATCTACGTTACTAATAGAAAAAAGCGTTCGTTATTGAATCGATTGTACACAACAGGAAAGCGTTACTAGAATTTTCAGACGTATTTGCAAGGCATTCGATGGAACTTTCGCGAAACGAATTCAAAATTTTGTGGCGCACGTGTCTCGAAAATCATAAAATTAAATATATTAACTACAATATTAAGTATTTCACGTTTGTACTTACATATTTAACTTGCAGTAATTATAAACTCGACACTGAAGCTAAGAATGAATATAGGACGATACTAATTTATTTAAATTATAAAAGTATTGATAAAAAACTAAAAGTGAAATGGGTGTTGTATAATAACCCAGCAAGACAAAGGGAAGATAGGTGTTGACACCTCGAAGGTCTAACTGGAAATGACCGTTGGAAGTGTATTTGCACGCGCCCAAGTGGTGTATCTACAATGTCCAGTGCGCCACAAAAAACACTTTAAGCACGATTGATGTAGAATTTTCATTTTTCATTTGGCCATATCCGCTTTCTTAACTGGACCATTTGGACATCACGAGCCGTAGTTAACCCTTTCATTACGACTCGGTGGAATACACATACAAATTACACGGCATATATCGGGTACCGATGCGAACAGGTTTTAATACTCTCCTGCGGCACTCGCAGTACATGTCCCAACCAAGTCCACCCAATATAGAAAGTATAAATTAAATATCTATAACTGTAAATTTGATATAACGAAGTATATGTAACTTATTCTTCTTTACGGTGTAAAATCCCATTATATGGATGTGAATCTTGACATCTAACCAAGAGCCAACGCAGCCGTTTAATGAGATTTGAAAGCAGATGAATTTTACGTCCCAGGTGGTTATACCCGTGCTCGTAGTTATCTATTCCAGTTGGTACCTATGGAGTATACATTTCAGTTCAATTTCGATGGCGCTTCTAAATGTACTACCGCCTACCAATAAGTCTCTCTTCTTAAGCATTGTGAAATTTTCTTCGTAGAAATGTTCTTATAAGTTTTCCAAAAGCTGCTCATCCCAATTGTGTACGCCTGTCCATTTCTTTCTTATGTCGTCCTAGTTTGATTACATATCTCAGATAACTATAAATATCATCATCTATGACCGCTCATCTGACTGGAGCATATTACATTCACGAACTGCCATCATAAAGCTATATTAGCTACCTCAACACATGTCACCTATGCCTCTCGCAGTTTCGCCAAGTGCATTTTATGTATAGTTCCCGACGGCCTTCCAGGATGGCGCGAGGCTTGAATAAAAGGTGCTGTAACTTATGCTCTCCTGCGGCATTCTTCGTACGTGTTCCAACCAGGTCAAATTTCGCCTCTTGATAGACTGTCATGTGAAAGGTTTCCTACCTTATCCGTTCTCTCACCTCGTCATTCCTCAAAAATTCAAACTAGAAGAAGAACTAATTCCTCCTGCACCCACCCACAACAGACAAACTCGTCTCACACTTGCCGAACACCCATACACGGTTAATGTGTGTCGATCAAGAACTGCCAGTTTCCAAAGTACCTTCCTTAATTCCACCGGTAACCTTTAGAATGCTCTTCCAGCGTCTGCGTTTCCTCCTTCCTACAATCTGAATCTCTTTAAAAAACAGATAAATATACATTTGCAATCTCCTCAACCCACACACAAACACGACACAACAAATGTTTCCCGCACGCAGCGTCCAGCCTCACTGGCTGAGCGTCATAGAGTGTTTGTGGATTTTGTTCAATAGAACTTTCAATCTAACTTGAAAATTTCACCGATCGAAGGATATCTGTATTAAGGCAACTCTGTAGAGGTCGGCTAACCAATGTTCTTGGATGACTATTCTTTATCATATCTCTTATAAACAGGACATTCATATAAATGTAAGATTGACAGCAATCTTGTAAGCGAGCAGGGCGCGGCCCGCTCCAGCAGCTTCTGTATCTTGGCCGCGATGTCGGGGTTCTTGAGGTGGTCGTGCAGAGCCTGGGGGTCCTGCTGCATCTGGTCTAGGATGAGGCGCATGGCCGGGTCGCGCAGGATGGCCTGGATCTCGGGGTCGGCGATGGCCCGCTTGCGCACCTCCTCGGGGTTGGAGTTCTGCTGAGTGGCGCACGAGCGGTAGCCCTCCAGGGCCTCGGCGTTGCTCGAGTCCAGCTCCAGCGCCTTCTGGTAGGCTGAGGAAGCTTTGGAATATTGCTGCATGCCCTAAACATTACAAAAGCAACCAGTAAATACCCATTCAAAGTTTTCGAGGTTTCTTTTGTTCCACCCCGAAATCGTGGCTCGAACACAAGGAAAATGTGCACGCCTAGTAAGGGGAAGCCATTGAAATCAAGACAT